>SNQJ01S0030999.1:125710-137201 GCA_010110895.2 Picea sitchensis | reverse complement strand
TATTTTATTATTTTTATTTAATATTTACATTTTTAAATGTTATAATTTGTTGGCTCAATTTCAAACCTAGGTTTGGATTGTTGTCTAATAAAGGTCCATTGTAGTCTAGGAAATGACATTTTCAATCCCCGTAAAGGGAAAGGCCCCACCCAAAGCGTTGTGCCAAGATATAAAGGTTTTTCCAGAGCTGAAACAATATGGCTAACATAATCAGTGCCCATCTCGATAACTACACAAGCATTAACTACCACTATAAACCTCTTAACATCAAGTCATGACCTCCTTCTACCCATTTAACTATAGGACATTACAATCCCATTCATCACTCATCCAAGTACAAACACACAACATATATGCAACTAGAACGCTATTATTTAACATAGTAGATAAAGAACATAAACAAAGAAAACCATTGCCATAAAACACAACGGAAAACAAAAATAAAGAACACCATTGGGGCATTAGTGACAGTAAAGCATTGTTATGAGGAGAACCTTCCTTGGAACCTGAAATGAACACTTGTGATAAGTGTTCATACTTGATGGCATGGATCGTTTGTCAAGTTGTTAGGTAGTTGGAGAGGTAGTGGGGGTCCGAAGGGACCATAGTGATAATAGTGGAGGTCATTCAATGTAAAGTGGAATAGATCCACTATATTATTAAATAAGGCCCACTATGGTAGTTAGATATCTTAGTATAGATATAATAAATGTAAGAGGATTTATTAGAAGGTTCTGCTTCTAGAAGATTCATACTCTAGAATGTTCTTAGGTGATTGATAGCACTATATAAAGGGGTTCAAGCAATGTATTGGGATGAAGAGAAGTATTTTATTTGGAGCGGTATCTCATTAGGAGGATGCCCCCTTGAAGAGGCAAGTGAACATGAGAGGATCCCTTCCATAATAGGATCCAGTGTATGGTGTTTCCCTACCATAAGGGTTTGATAATAATAAAAGTGTGGTTCTTCTATATTATTCTCTGAATATTTGTGGTGTTTATGTATGCAAGTATTTTGTTCTTAACAATTGGTATCTAATCACTTTCCTTGGCAGAAAGTGTGGACAAGTTTCTTTTTAGTTTTGCATTTTTTTTTCAGAGAAAAAAAAATAGGGTCGTGACATTCTAGACAATTTTTGTAGATTTTTGTGCAAAATTTGTAGCACTTGGTTGTAGATATGATTTCCTCTAAGAAAAACACCCAATTTAAAAATAAAATAAAATAAACGTTCGAAACTGAGTCCGAGAAGTAAAGTTATCGACATTCTAAAATATGTTTTTTTCAGGGTTTTTCCGCAAATGACTGCATGATTTTTTATTTTTTTTGTAGTAGCTGGGGCTGAATTTGCCAAACAAATTACGTATCTGACTTCCTCTTTCAAAAATAGCTAATTTCAAAAAACAAATCACCCAAATCGGAGCTCCATAAGTGAGGATATCGTTGATTTAAAATCAGCCATTTGGGGGGGGGAATTCGTGACGGCAGCGAGACTGCAGAGTTCATAACTTTTCACAGGGTGCTCAGATTGCTACCAGATTAGACCCATTGGATAGAGAATTTTCATATATTTATTTTGGTATCTTATATGTAGTATTTCCAAGGGGTATTCACTCTCAAATCATGGCAACCATCAAGACAACAATTCAAAAGTTCAAAGTTGAAATGCAACATATTCAAGAGAAATGTATTCAAGAGCTCAAAGTTTAAATGCAACATATTCAAGAGGAATGTATTCAAGAGTCCAAAATTGCAAGGAAAGAAAGGTATATTATGGCAGAATATTATTAAGAAAGAAATGTTTGGTATGATTATGAGGATGATTGTGATGATTGGTATATGGATAGTTGTCATTTTAGGGATGACAACGACTTTCATATTTTATTTGATGAATCTACTCCACCTTTTGTAGAGAACATCAATATAACAAATCGGGAGCCAGTTATGATTACCAGTGTCCATCCTCCATATTCTATAGTGGTATTATTCCTTCCAGATTTAGCTACAACCCTTTCCCACTATGTGGATGGATCTTCTTATTTGGATCCACATGACAAGTGTCAATCTTTGGAGCATCATTTTCAGTTGGTTATTGGGTTCAGATATCTTCCGCGCAGAGTTCACATAAGCACTTGGACATGGGACCCCGGTTTACAATGGTGGTTGGACTACTTCAACATGGTGGCTTTCATTTCTACATGGGACCCTGGTTCTCTAGTCTACTTTAGCACTATGGTCCACACTTATCCATGGGACCCGGGTATATGGTTGTAAACTCTCATAACAGCCGTTGAGAACAACGCTTTCATAAGGGGGATGGAATGTTAGGTAGTTAGAGAGGTAGTGTGGAGGCCGAAGGGCCCATAGTTATAATAGTGGAGGCCATTCAATTTAAGGTGGACTAAGTCCAATAGATTATTAAATAAGGCCCATTATGATAGTTAGATATCTTAGTATAGATCTAATAAATGTAAGATGATTTCTTGGAAGGTTCTGCTTCTAGAAGATTCCTCCTCTAGAATGTTCTTAGGTAGTTGGTATCGCTATATAAAGGGGTTCAAGCAATGTAATGGGATGAAGAAAAATATTGTATTTGGAGTGGTAGCTCATTAGGAGGATGCCCCTTGAAAAGGCAAATGAACAGGAGAGGATCCCTTCCATAATAGGATCCATTGTATGGTGTTGCCCTACCATAAGGGTTTGATAATAATAAAAGTGTGGTTATTCTATATTGATCTCTGAATATTTGGGGTGTTTCTGTATGCAAGTATTTGCTTCTTAACACAAGTATAAGGGTCTTCAACTAGAATTGGAAACTACAATTGTTGCAAGGTAAGACCCATCATAATGTGGATATGTGTTGGTGTCAAACATTGGAGGGGGGGATGGAAGCTGAGAGCGATGATGACTATCTCCATCCCATCTAGGGTTCATAATTCATATGGGAACCAAGTTACTGCAACATTCCTAGAAAAGTGCAACTTGATGTCGACAGGAATGAAGATGTGACTGCAAAGGAAAATATGCCCCTTGAAATCCACTGAAGATGTACCATAGACCAATTTGCAATGGGAGTGGATTTATGATAAGTATGGATGAGGTTAGTGAGAAATGATACTCAAGACTTCCCTTGGGAGGAGCATTATTGACGACTAACAATAGCGGAAATCAAATGACCAACTAGATGAAAAAGTGATTTGAGGTTAGGGGCATGATCAGATATGGTTAATGTTTGACAAATTAGGACTGAGGATATAGTGAATGAAAATGATTAGGTAGATTGACAGTGGTGACTCTAGGATCACAATGAAGGGTACTATACATGAGGTGTTGCAAACAACATAGATTATGTAGACATAGGTGACTCGGTGTGAATGCTCCAACCAAGGGTGACATCCTACTAATAATATTGTCAATTCTTTGTTCTTAAAATATTCATGGAATTTACTAATGGTGCTAAACGGGTAATCCAATTATTGTCTACAATGACTACGTCATTCATATGATGTGATTGTTGGTTATCCTCACCAATATATGTATTTTGGAAAGAAAACAAGGTTCTTGATCCATACTAGTATGTTTTGGTGGTTTCTTGTGATCTTTTTATATTATATGGAAAAACAAATTTGAATTCCTCTTTTGCAGGTCTGGAGTTGAGTATTTCATATGATATAATATATTTAATATTCTTTGTGTATCCTTAGGTTGATTTTAGTGCCTCAATGGGATTGTAATTGATCATGTGTGTTGTCCCTTTGTGCCTTGTAAGTCCACAAGTATCTTTGGATGAATGGATGTATGGATGAGGGTTATAAAAACAACTCACTAATATATGTCCACAATAAGATATTACATCTACAATAACCATAACTCAAAGCTTTGGTTGTTAAATTTCTTAATCTCTATTCTTGAACTACTCTCTATTACCTTTCACACAAGATTGACATGCACAAAGCTCCCACTCTAGACTAGGTTTATCGTAGACCTAACATACCCTTTCTCTTCAAAGAATGAGCTAAATGATAGAAACAAAGGTATCCCCCTAAAGCTAATAACCTCACTATAATACCAAATGAAGAGATTGATAAACATGTGCAAGAGAAGAGAGATTAACAAAATCTTAAAACAAAAGAAAAAAATTCCACCCACTCATCGTACACAAGAGATTTACCTTGGAAACCCTTAATCGAGAAAACTAGCAAACTCCAAACCACACCTCTCTCTCTCTCTCTATGATTGTATTAACTAAACCATTCACAACACAATATTTAGATATTACACATCATCAATTAACCTTGGTCCACTACTCATGACTATATTACAACCCAAATCCCTTAACCAATATTAGATTGCAATGGGATGAAATCATTGGTTGACAAAATAAGACCACCCCACTACCCCATCCTACAAATGCACATTCTACCTACAAAGAATATAACACATATCCAACAAATGATTATGTTCCCATGTGAATTTTTCAAATCCACCTAGGATTTCATGGGTCCTTACCTCATACAAGTTGTATATCAAGAAGTAATTTAAAACAATTTAATCATTATGTGAGATTATCAATAAAGGGAACATCAAATTCATTCCCAAGATTGGTGACCCTATGTTGATTAGTTGATGACCAATTGGTGGTCCATGACCTTGCTCATTGTTTCTTACAAAAAAATTGTTAAGGTTGAGATGATCAGAGCTAGGTATCTTCTACCCATGATGATTTGGTTGAAGAAAACTAATTTCATTAAAGGTTGATATATTTCATCTATCCATCTCAACATCTTATTTTAGAATAATGATTTTGAAAAACCTCATGATACAATGCAATGGTAATTCAACCTAGTCATGCCAAAGTTCCTAGGCTTTGGTCATTTTCTCATTCTAACTATGGAAAACTTATCTATTGATTCCTTGGAATGCCTTACCATTAATAAAGTCAAATCTCAAGCGAATGAAATTTTCAAGTCTATTCACTATTGTTGCGCACTAAAGCCTATATTAATCATATTGTCAATAGAAGCTCTTGGTTAACTACTGCAAAGAAATGTTGGGACGAGCACCCACATACATGGTATAGGTAGTTATGATATAGGGCTTTCAAATTATGTCCCTCATAGGTCATATCCCCACAATACCAACTAAGTAAGCCTCATGGGGAGGACTAGAATTAAATAAAATGCATGCACAAGTGTGACAATTAAAATGCAATGGAAATAGATTAGTGTGGATTGACATATTTCATGGAAATCAAATACCCATAACTATATTTAAGTATGTTGGACATGTAATCATTGCGATTGTGTTTCTTATGTAAATATCATTGTAAATATGAAGAGTCGTAGGTGATAAGAAGAATCACACAAAAAGTGAAGACCAATCGTCACTCAACTTATATTTATAATTGTTTCACGTTAATGCAAGCATCAAGTGTGGAGTTACATTTTTTCTCTTACCTAGCATGTCAATGGTATCCGAGCCTGGTTAATTTCTTGAATTTCTCCTCTTGGTGATTCATTTCCCCTTGCATGCAAAAAGTACCCCATGCATTCCTGTCAGTCGCTCTGCCTTGTCAGGTTGATTCATTGTGCCCAGTTCACAGGTTGAATTTCAAGTTGATTCTTTGTGCATGCATGACCGTTCACCCCCTTCCTGGTCTATGTGAAATCACTCTCCATGCATTAGGGTTTTCTGGTTAGATTTTTCTACTTGCACTCATCTTCATTGATTTCCCACGCCCTTTCTCATTTGAAGGGCATCAAAATTCTTCTCCAGGTTATTGTGCTCTTCATTCTCGGAAAATCATTTCACTGCAACAATAGAGCCATCGTTGGGAAAAACCACCTTGTAAACCCTATCAAAACCCCCACTGTCAAGCAACTCATCCTTGCAGAAACCCTTGGTGGCAATGTAAAGCTCCACATAGATGAAAACCCTCGGGTTATCAAAGCTAAATTCAACGGGATCTCTCTTCCATATTGATAGGTCGTCACAACAACAAAAGGAGACAAATATATTTTATAATCGTCCCTCTATGGGATCTGTGTGCATCCATGATTACCAGGTCTATAGGTGGTTCATCTTGGTCTACGATCCAACTGACCTCGGCGCAAAGAGCCTTGAGAACTTCGTTGTTTTCGAAATGCTATGGAAGCTTGTAATTCCTGTAAAGCCTAAGCCCTGCAAATATCTTGGTTGCTATCGCTCTTCGCCTCCTCTCTCATATTTTACTATTTTCTCACCCCTTTGAAGTTGGCAGAGGACTGTCTGGAGTCATATCAACAACCGCTCTAAGAAAGATACAGATTGCTTGCATATTTTACCAATTCAATAATTCAAACAAAGTTATATATACAAATAGACATTTATAAAGAGCCCATAGAAAGGAGAGGATTCAAGAACCTTGTTAGTTGTAGTTCGCAGTAGGTGGATCTTGAACTTCATGTTCTCCCCATCACATTCACTTTAAAGAAAGAAATCTAATGTGCTAAGAGACTTCTTATGCTTTTCTTTAGTCAATATTTCGAGGATTGAATTTATGTTGGCATCCTCTTCATTGTTGAAGAAGTTAGTCTATTTCATCTCACTATGCCTTGCCACTGCTTTTCAAATACCTAGGGGCACCTTTATGGTGTTCACATTTGTCATTCAAGAATCCAAGGATTGGAACCGAGGCTTGATGGCATTGCGCAGGATTCAAACCCTACAAGATCAATTAGGAGAGTAGAAATGAACAACTCAATCCCTGCAAGGTAAATTGCCAGCACAAAAGGAAGCATATGAACAAAACAATTTGGTCCTGCGTGGAGAAATTTGTGATCTAAGGGTAAATATGAACTTGACTACCATGATTGAAAATCCTCGATCCCCGCAGAATAAAGAGAAGAACGGAGGTGGAGTCGAGCTGGTTGGGCATATTGCAAGAAAGAGAAAATTGGACTATTTGTGTTATCAAAGAGAACAGTTGAATCAGAAAGAATACAAAGGTAAAACATCAAATCAAGTGAAAGGTAAAGCACATGAATCTGCTCATTATATTGTTTCCCATTGCAATATAGGAGTAAACAAATATTTTCTTAATGCTTCATTTTCTTCTTGGAGAGATGCATGGGTGATTGACATCGGTGCAATATGTCATATGACATTTTGAAGAGATTTCTTTGAATATGTCAATGATAATGTTGATGGCATAGTCTATTTTGCAAAAAAATCAAGTCTCAAACCTTCGAGAGTCGGTACCATTGGGATTAAATTGCCTAGACTCCTAGATTTTATTTTGCATGATGTGATCTATCTTCCTGAGATGCAAAGGAACTTGTTGTATCTTTTTCACATCTGACAACAAGGACACTCTATTTGTATCTTCAGTGGAAAAGTTTAAATAAGGAAGGATTCTGACAACATGGTTGGCATGACCGGGGTGGAAGATGGAACACTGTTGAAACTAAAGAGAACATCTTCTCATGCACATAATGTTGCATACCTCTCTCATCACAATGAATATACAATACCATCTAGTCTTTTGTGGCATGTTATATTTGGTCATATTAATTGTGATAGTCTATGTTTGTTGAAAAAAATGGTGTTTATGGTTTACCTACTATTCCTAGGAATTTGAAGCAATGTGATGCTTGTATCCTTGTAAAACACAAAAAACAACCATTTCATGATTCTATTTCCAGAGCATATAGAAAACTTGAACTAATACATTCTAATTTGTGTGGCCTATGTTTGTTCCTTGTACAAATGGAAATAGACATATCATGACTTTTATTAATGATTACACTAGGATGTATTGGGTGTACTTGTTGAAAGAAAAATCACAAGATTTTGAAAATTTTAAAAATTTTCATATATGGATTCAAAATGAAGCTCAGACTCATATTGGGTCTCTTCGTATTGATAATGGAAGAGAATACACATCTAATAAATTTGAAATATACCTTCACCAACATGGCATCAATCATCAAATCACAGTTCCATACAATCATCAAAGGAATGTGGTAGTTGAAAGAATTAATAGGGCTCTCCTAAATATGGTTTGTTCCATGATGTTTTTCAAGAATGTAAAAATAATGTTTTGGGCTGTTGTTTTTCGATGTGCAGTTTATGTGAAAAAAAAGTGTCCATCTCATGCTCTTGAAAACAAGACTCTTTATGAAATGTGGTATGGCCACATTCCTTTTGTGACACATCTCAGGGCCTTTGGTTCCACCTGTTATGCATTGATTTCTGAGGAGCAAAGAAACAAGCTTGATGTAATGATTCAGAAGTGCATATTCTTGGGGTATTCAAATAACACTAAGGGATATAGTCTTTACAATGATACAAACAAGAAATTAATTATTTCTAGAGATGTAATCTTTCTTGAATCCTCCAAGAATGACAAAATAGTTGAGAGGCAGCTTGATCATTTGGACAAATTCACTCATGTAAATACATATCATGAATTTGATGATGAGATTCTACATCTTGAAGGGGAGATCCCTATCTTGGGTCAATCTATGGAATCTCCTTTTTCTTTTGAAATTCCATATCCCCCTCGTGAATAAGTTTCATCCACTTCATCATAACCTAAAGTTCATTTGGATGATGTGATTAAGAGGATTGAAAAGTTGAGTCTTGATGATAATTCAACACCATCTCAATCAGTTGAGAAACGTGGACCATCTCAGAAAGGTCCACCAAAATGGCTCATAAAAACACTTGAAAGTGTTCATCTTGATGAGGTCAAAAAGACAAGAACCAAAAGTTCCTCAAGACAAGATATAAGTGATGTAGATAATTCAAATTCAGGTGATGTAGATGGCATGGATGCTTCTATGAATTTATCTACTAACTTTGAACCAATACTTTGAAGAAGCCACTTCTCATGATGAGTGGAAAGAAGTCATGCAGAAGGAATTTGATGCTCTTGTTAAGAATGGAACGTGGAAGTTGGTGGATCCTTGATTTGAAACCAAACCAATCAGCTGCAAGAAGGTATTCAAGAAAAAGTACAAATCAAATGACTCACTTGAAAATCACAAAGCAAGGCCCGTGGTAAAAGGAATTGCATAGAAAGAAGGTATTGATTGTGAGGAGACTTTTGTCCCCATACCAAAATGAGATACCATTCATACTATATTTTCCATGGTAGCACACAATGAATGGAAAATTCATCAAATGGATGTGAAGACTGCTTTCTCCAATGGATACTTGAAAGATAATTTTTTTGTAGCACACACAACCCCCTAACCCTCTTAGGTTCGTGGGATGTTCAATTATATTCTCTTTCCTCAAGGTAAGTATATGGGGATTACTCTCCTTTGTTTTGGTTCATCATTATTTAAGTGAAGACTTCTCTTATCACAACATTTACTATGTAAAATATTACTTATTCAACCCCCAAACTACCAAAAAAATCCTTCCACGGGGCTCGCTACAAATACTAGGGACCTATGTTCCCTCCATCGGATGGTTATCTCTACTCCCCATCACCATATCCATGATCTAGATCAACTCGGGCTCCTTCCATCGGAATAGCAGGTTACCAACCCAAAATTTCTTCCCAACGGTTCCATTCTAATGGATCACTCCGACAGATCCAACGGCTCTCGGACTCAGAGACCAATGGCCCTCATCCCCTCGGTCCTTTTACAAACATGGTGGTTATCGCTCATCTCATCAACTATTCCTGAGATGGTCAAGTGGGACCCACGACGATCCTACAACTAAGGTCACATCACATCCACTCTTTGATTGACGACTCATGTTCACTCTCGGAGTTTCTCACCATCGGAGTGCATACACTCCCGTGTCATAAACCACTATGATTGACTCACTTCGATGGCACTCACTATGACAGATCAAACAACCCTTGTTTAATTCATCTGATAGTTAGGGTTTACTCGTAGGTTACAATTGCACAACAATTAGGGTTATAAGGCCAACTTCCTTGGATTGAACCATACGAGATCCAATAGCTAAGATTTTACGGGAAACCTCCCGATATATAAATGGTCCTCAGACTCCCAAGTCGTCGAACTCCTTTCTCAAACCCTCCTTCTATTCCTCTGACATCCCTCCTTCCGATAGGCTCAGAACTGGATTCAATGGTTCAAAACTCTCTGATTACCACTCTTCAATAGATCAATGGTCTTCGTTGATTCGAAGTCTCCCTCATTGGAGTCCTTTATCAACCCCACATTCGGTCACTCCAATGTTAGCACCATCTGACCAACGGTCTAGATCTACTCGCTACGTTGAATCATTGGTTGTGAATCACCTTGACTCAAACACTGGGTTTTCTCGGGATAATAGTGTGAAACAGGACTTAACTTATCATGGTCCTTTCAAGCTCATTCTTTAAGGTTTTTACTATACCTTCTTGGCTCTCACCCTTACTCTAAAATAGGCTAGGGAAATTCTCTTCGAGACTTGGATGAATATTATCATATCTTGCAAACTTTCCATTTAAAAAGCAGGAGGTTTTGTTGGCTTAAGGCTCCCTAACTACACAGAAAACCTTCTCGGGTACCAGGGAACTCTTGTCAATTATGGGTGAATATTTTATTCATCTCTTGCAAGCTTTCCACTCAAAGACATGAAGTCCCACAAGATTACACCCATTACTGTCATTACTCATCCAGTGAAGGTTTATGTCCCATAAGCTTTCCATTTCAAGGACTTGCAGAACCCATAGGGTTACAACCTACCCTTGCACAACTTACTTGGTTACATAATTCCATCAGTTTGACAATGAAAACAAACATACATAATTTGTTTTACTCGGGAATTCAACCATTCCTTCTATACATTCACATTTATCATTTAAACCGGAAAACAACATATTTACATCACTAAGCATACATCAAACGTGTCAAGTTAAACACTTATCTTTTCAATGAAATGTCAAACCAACCAACTGACTGAGAGAGGAATCCTTTCCTCCTAACCTTAGGCTATGTTGCATAGTTTTGTCCTACAACATGCGACTCCCATGCCAAGCCATGATACCATAAGGGGATTGATCCAGCTGACTACCCAACTAGGCAAAAGGACTAGGAAGGTTACTCTCCTTCACTCCTCTCGCAACATCAGAAGTTTCCCTCTTCTCACTGAGCTCAATGTTGTAACATAAAACTAAATTTTCATAAAAATTAGATCTCCTTAAGACTTAGGGTCATGTTCTTAGTTTTTAAAATTTTCAATAAAATTCGATTTATTTAGTTTTATTATTTCAGGAATAAAAAATTGTGTATGTAACTTTATTACATTAGATTAGTTTATTTTTCTTCGAATAAATTAAAAATTTTAAATCAAAAAAATCGTTAAAATAGTATTTTCATTTTAAATAGTTTAGATCTATTATATAACTTATGTTATACTAGTAAAACATGTGTGTTGTTTGCATATATAATCGCGCACACCCACTTTAAGCTTCACAACATGGCATTCATCCTTCAATTTCGGCCCTCGAGGTATGTGGTTAACCTAACCACATCCACCCCCC
>SNQJ01S0030999.1:113015-125624 GCA_010110895.2 Picea sitchensis | reverse complement strand
ACATATCTATTTTCAATTAAAAAAGGGGGGTAAAGGTTGAATTATCATTTCATTTTAAATTTTCAAAGGATTTGAGTGTCAGGTTTGTTGTTCCTGCAAATTTTTCCATCGTCATCCTAGTCTGATACCATATCCAATCCACATCCTCCATGGGTAAATCAGAATCCTATTTATTCTTTAATCATCGTTTTAAAATGTAGTCTCCTCACATCTCAAAGACCAGTAAAAATATGAATGTCATAGAAGAAGACCTAGTCGACAAAGATAAATACTTCTTCGGCCATGTCATGTATTTTGACTCCTCTGAGCTATACCAGCAAGTAAAAGAAGACTTTTCCAATATGGTTCATCATTACTACGCATGGGGATCTGACCTTGCTAAATTTTTGATACCCCAAGCCTATCATTTCCCGGAATTTTTGGTCTAGTGTGTTGAAAATTATATCCCCTAAAAACGAACTGTAATTTCCACTTATGGATCTATTCTTATCAAGATAACCCCTCAATATATTTCTAAAATGTTGAGATGGCCATTGAATCCAAACAGTCAACCATTAAATGAGATTATAGCAACCAGGTGTTTCACATAACTTAAACCCAAGGAGAGGGTTACCCTGCTACAGTCATATATGTGCAAAAAGCTCAATGTCACTGATGATAATACCGTTATCCAATCTGAATTATTTCATGAGAAAACTCGAAGGATTATTTCCATGATTTCTATGATTTTGGGGGGAAATGATGATTTAATTGTAGATGAGTTTGGGTTGGGTATCATGGCTTCCATATGAACAATTACGACCAAGCCCATTACCAAATTTAAATTTTCCCCAATTTATAGCAGACCAAATTCACTATCAGCTCTCTGAATTCAAATCCCTTCAAAGCTTCAGATATCAGTCATATTTGGTTTGTCTCTTCCTATTTACACAAGTTTTCCATTTTATGCATCTAGGGTTAAAAATTAAAGATGACCATGGTAACCTTGATTCAGTAATTAACTAGACTCATGTCATTAGGAAGAAACCTCTAAATGTTGGATTTCCTCACTATATTAACCAGTTTATGTCTAAAGTCTACCAAATCATATTCAACAAAAATCCCCCTAGAATCTTTCTCGAGTGTAAAAAACTCTTACAGTTGAATCAAGACACGAGGGTAGGAGATTGGTATATTTTTTAACATTATATTGAAACAAGAGTTTATGGTTTCCAACTACATCCTTTCCTGTTACATGTTTTCTTAACTCCTAGTATTTTTTATCTTGAATATATTAGGCAAAGGTTGAACGGAGATGAAGTTCATTTTGTGCCAAAGAAACATAAGGTGACTTTCAAATTGAAAAAGGAGGTAGGTCCTTTTATCGTTAACACTAGGGAAGCACTGCAAATTACAACAAAGCTTCTTTCAACTATGGTATTTCAACAAGGGGAACCATGGAATTATGACCATCATGGTGTAATCTCTTCAAAGCATACCTCACATGGGAAAGCTCCTTATCAACACCAACAAAAAGATGAACTGGAGTTGTTGGCAAATCAAAATAGTTGGCAAGATGTGCATAATCTTCTACAAATTTATGGTAAGACATTAGACCAACATGTGAAGTCCCCATTCATGCAAACACCTCAAAAGTTCAACGAGATACATAAAAGGAGGAGTCCATAGTCAACTTCAAAGGATTCAGAGACATAAGAAGGTAGATCAATTAAAAGGAAGAAATTGGATACATTGGATGAAGAAGAAGATAAGGATTTACAGAAAGAAATAACACTAGTAGACAGAGGTCATGTCATGATAGTAGAAGTATCAACTTCAGCAAAATCCAAAAGTCCAGGAGAGAAAAGTGAAACAGAATCATTGACTACAAATCAGTCCATTGATTATGTAAATCAATTTATGAAAATCAGACAAGCAAGTGCAAAGATTAAGAATAATATTTCTCCTCAGATTTTTAAATACGATGCATCTCAAGCCAGAATGATATCAGTTGTGGATTATGAAGAGGGGAAACTAAACATAGTTGTTATAAAACAAAAAGAGCAAAACAAAGTGACAAATTTGTTCATTGATCTGAATGTAGTACACCCATTGGACAAATTTGATTTGCACGGACAAACTGAAGAAATGATAAAGAGAGATGCTCTAATAGCAAACCTTGGAATTAAAAATCTTTAGGCCTTGAATGAAAAACTATGAACTCCGCTAAAAAATGAAAAATTGAGAAACAAATCAAGGAATACAAGGATAGAGGAATTAGAACAGTGGATAATGGAACTGGGAGCCAATCCAAGAGATGAAGTATCGATACATGCAGTAATAAATACAAAATACGGGGAAATTCAAGTGTTGAAGAAAAAGATCAATATCTCAGGCATTGAACATGTAGAGACTCCTTAACTACAAGATATTCAAGCAAGAAAAGAAAAACTTCTAAAAAAAATGGTACAGATGGGAGAGCATATTGAATTATATGAAAGTCAAATCAAAATAATAAAATAATGATCATCTTCTTCAGAAGCAACCAAATCAACAGACCCAATAGCTGGATTGTCAAAATAATTAGTAGATCTAAATCTGAAGGGTGTGGAAATAGAAAAACTGAAGAAAACAATCTTAGATCAAAAAGAAGAAATCAAGGATGAACATAAAATTGTTGTAGAATATCAAAAGTTGAAAACAAAAATGCAAAAGAAAATGGATCAATTGAGTAATAAGTTTTCTAGCAAGCCATATTTGATATGGGCTAGATATGTCATTTGGGATGAAATCATAAATGAAGTCACCAAGCTCTGGGATTTCTTCAAAATTACTGACGATGAAATTCAATTAACATATGAGATTGATGAAATTTTGAAGAAAGCATTTGTTGAATTGGGAACAAGACCTCAAGTTGCTACCCAAATAATTAGGTTCCTAAATTCAAATTCCAATGAAGTACTCAAAAGCAAAGGCATTCAAGATAGGACAAAAATGGTCATGGAAGATGGAAGAATTTGTACTAAAAGAAATTTGTTGCAGACCGCTAAAGATAAATGCACCAGTATGAAGAGGGATGTTGATTTATTCACCAACAGATTTGAGAAATTGATAAAGATGGGACTGCCTTCAACATGGACTGACAAAGGAAAATTATTGTCGTTTGAAGAATACAGGAAAAACATTTTCATAGCCAGAGAAAATGAGTCAAAGTTTCAAGGGATGTCTGATAAATTAAGAGGTTGAGTCATTGTAGATTTACTTATGGATGATTTTCATTTACTCTAGTTAATCAAATAATTGTTTCCAAATCCACCTACGTATGAAAAATACACATATTTTGATATTTCCTACAAACGGATGAAATCTTATGGATATCCTTCAAGCAACACTTGGAAACTTTTTCTCCATCTAATAGTTGGATGAGTCATCAAAGCAATTCGAGATAGTCAGCCAATCTTCCATTTTTTCCTATTTTTGTGGATCAAAGATCTTTTTGTAATCTAAATACTGAAAAGTAGGATCAAATAGCCAATTTAGGTTATGAACTACACTTATAAATCTTTGTGAAATATTCAATGTAAAGGTTTCTTTTTTGGAGGCCTGGAGGACTATCTTTTGAATACAATTTTGCAAATTTTGAAGATTCAAACTTCGATGTTTCAGTGTGTGTAATTCTCTTTTCTATTTTATTTCCATATTCTTAAATTTCTTCTTAAATGTTTATGTTGTCATGAATGTGATGATTTAGTAGAACTACTTCCATCATTTACTACAAAAGTATCTTTAAAGGTCATGTATTTCTTCAATGTACTGTAAGTATTAAGAAGACTTGTAATTGCATATCATTATTCCTTTTTTAACAGAAACAAAATATTAATTTCTATTCAAATGTTACTCTGGTTTAGATACAATTTTAATGATCATTTGTTCTATCTGAAAGTTAAATAGCATTTTTCAAAGATACACTATTTCATTGTTTAGTTTTATTTCTTCTTATTTCTTCTGTCATCATTTTTACAAATTTAAAAGTGACTGAAACAAAGAAACTTTTCCTTCTAATCTTTATCTATTATATATTCTAAGAGTGGTAAAATAGGCTCAAACAAAGCAACAAAATGCTTTGTTCTAAGACAGATCAACCAAAACTAAGTTAATCAATTTCATGGATGCCTTGGCATAGTTTCCTAGCCAGAAACATCTCAAGAATTGCAACACTCATGACCTATATGGGTTTATCGGGAAACTTCCCAATTATATTTTCTTTGCACAAGGGAGTCTCTTCTCTGCTATACAGTCCCTCAACGACCTCCCCTTACCAATGACGATTTCTTTCAAGTAAGCACCAAGTTGTGGTCCTCTATTGCTCAAATCTAGATTTGGGTATTCTATGTTCCAAGATGGCCATTAATCTCTTGGGAAAGCTTTCTATTTTCTTCAAAACTATCTTCCCAACAACTTTGTTTCTCAAAGTTAATCACATGAGTCTACTCCTCACCACTTTGTCCAATTGTGAGCATGTGACTCACTTTGTTTTTTGTGCTTCTTGGTGAGAAACTGCCTTCGGTTTCTCAAGCTCTCTCATGTATGCCTCATTTGTTCCTTTGTGTCTTGTGTCTACACATATCTCCTCCCTTATATTATGTGTAGTCTATATGGTGGTTTTCCACCTTTGGTGTCATCTTCCACATTCTCCTCGAGATTCTCATGGATGTTCTCAAATGCAACCTCCAGTGAAAGATCTGAATTCGAAGGGGCAATCCATGGTGTCCTTCTATCAATTCCCGATTAACACTTGCTCCCCAAAACATCAAATATGTCAGCAGTTATAACTACTTCAACCACCAATCCTAGTACTCATATCTAGTCATGTGGCTCTATGCATATCTAAGTACATTGGCAGGTGATGCATTCAAGTTTGCAAGTGTAGGTTGGGATGTTGAGCAAGCTTCCTATTTTCTTCATTGAATCTTCTTCACTCCACCTCACTAGTCCATCTCACCAATCCCACTTGACCAATTCCACCTTGTGATATCATGGCTAGTACTCAAGCCATTTCCCTCTCAGTGGGGTGTCTAATGTTTTATAATAATCAACAACATAATTTCATGCTTTATAATCACATTATATGAAGTCTTAGCATAATTAAAATTATGGGGGGAAAGAGAGTGTTACAGTTTTCATGTCTTAGCCAAAAGGTTTTGTTGTGAAAGGACAAGAACAAAAAGTATGCAAGCTCATCAAATCCATATATGGCCTAAAACAAGCATTGTGAGCTTGGTATGAAAAGATAACTAAGCATCTTCTGAAATTGAATTTCAAACACTCCAATCTTGATTATGCAACTTTGTTTGTCAAGAAAAGTTGGAAAAGCTATTTTATATATTGTAGTATATCTAGATGATCTATTTATAATAGGGAACAATGAAAGCTATATTGCATCCATAAAGAAAGGGTTGAAGAAAGGGTTTGAGATGACGGGCTTGGGACATATTCATTACTATTTGGGCATTCATATGAATCAAAATCCAAAGTACATACTCATTTCCCAAAAGAATTATATTGGAGAATTGTTGAACAAGTTCGACATGGATGGGTGTAATCTTGTTTCTACTCGAGTGGAACATAAATTGAAGCTCACATCAAAAGAAGTGAATGAATTTTTGGATGCAACCAAATTTATATAGGTTGTGGGAAGTCTTATCTATCTTACCACCACCAGACTAGACATTTCATTTTTTTTTGGATTATTTTTGGGTTCATGCAAAAACCTTGTGAAGGACATTGGTTTGCAACAAAAAGAGTTCTAAAATACTTGAAGGGAACTCAAGTACTCTAAGGTGGATGACTTCAACATGATTGGATATTCTAATTCAGACTTTGTTGCAGACAAAGAAAATGGAGTATCAACTTCAGATTATCTCATGAGTCTTGGATCGGTATTTTTCTCCTAGAGATCACGCAAATAGTCAGTTCCAGCATATTCTACAACAAAAGCAGAATACATGGCAACTATAGAAGCAATGAAGGAGATTGTGTGACTAAGGAAAATACTTGAATATTTATAGGAGAAACAAGTGAACTCTACTCATCTTCTAGTTGACAATACTTTTACAATCAAGTTGGCCAAGAATCTCAGATTCCATGATCAAACTAAGCACATCAGCACAAATTATCACCGGATTCGATATCATGTAGAGGCCAAGACTATTCGCTTGAAACATTGTTCCACAAATGAGCAAATTATGGAGATATCCACCAAATTGCTTAGAAGAGAAAAATTTGAAAAGTTCATAATGATGCTTGGACTTACAAACACCCCTTTGGATAAAAGGGGGGGATGTTGGACACATAATCCTTGTGATTGCATTTCTTATGTAAATATCATTGTAAATATGAAGAGACATAGGTGATAGGAAGAGTCACACAAAAGGTGAAGACCAATAGTCACTCAATTTGTATTTTAATTGTTTCATGTTGATGCAAGCATCAAGTGTGGAGTTACAATTCTACCCATACCTATCTTGTCAAAGCATAATCACACACAACATGAAAAATACATAAATTTATGTAACATAAATAGCATTAACTTGCATATTAATAAACAATGAAAGAGAACCTATCTTTTAGGAAAAGTTTGTCCAAGAAATCGGTTGCATACAAGCAATTTTCCACCCAACTATAGGTATCCAATACAAATACCACCCCCAATATGGGCTATGTTGAGGCCACCAAGATGAAGGAACCAAGCTATAGGCTTCTATCTCTATCATCCCAACCTATATTCTCTCATGCTCATCCAATCTTCTCATTACAAAGAACTCAAGTTATCTCATCTAGCCATCAAATAGTCATGGAAGTCTCTTCCATTACCCCACACAACACAAGGAAGATATTCACTTTCTCTTCTCAACAGTGCCTCGGGGATATTCTTTCCTCCAATGCTCTTCAGTATGCACAAAAAGATCTCGATCTATGGTATGCTTTGTGGGAATTTCCTAAAAGAATAAGGGTTAGCTTGAGTTTATCATGGCAAGCCTACCACACAATCCATAGAATCATATTTACACCATACATGCCTAGCCATTCACTAGTTGGGCCTTGACCTTGAGCTCTGCACTAGGAATCCATACTAGCATGTTTGCAACATTTGCAAATAGGATCATTTATTTAAGTTCACATGGCTTAACTTTCATCATTATAACCATACATTTAGAATTTATACATAATCTGATCCAATACATTCAAGGGGTCACAACTAGTGCATTACACCATCTATGGAAACCTTGTAATAGAATTAAGTTTAAGAATAAAGCACAACCATATATTTCATTTACCTGGTCTAACAGGATTCCACTTGGGCCAATTGGTATTCACAAATTTAGGCCCAAGTTCATAAACGCTCTTTCGACTTAAAGTATTTATATTAACTTCTAGAGCATTGGGGCAGGGCCCTAGAGCATTGGGGCAGGGCCCTAGAGCATTGGGGCAAGGTCCTATTAGAATATCCTAGAGTCCATTGGTCAACGCCCTCATAGGTGTCTTGTCAATGGTAAATCCATAACAAGTCTCATCATTATGTATGTTGGGTAKGTGTGTAAGTGGAAGGAGCAAAGGTAGTCTTGGCTAGGTGGTCAGCATGATGACACCCCTAGTGTCCATTAAACGACAAAAATGACATTTGTATTAGCCACTTCAAAGGTGGCCAAAGTGACAGAGGAAGAGAATGACAAATGAGGGACATTTGTCAATGACCCTCCACAAATGGCTAGTTTCCCTAAGCCCAAGGATGATGAGTCAAAGCATGCAACTTGTGCTTGAACTCTTATTACATGTCACTTTAGACATTCCCAAGCACAAATTCATTGAGGATCAAACCTAAGCTAGTTGTGATGATACACTTCCACCAATGCACCTCTAGACCACATTGTCATTAACAATTGAAGCATCAACAAATCGTCAATGCCCTCTCAATTGTCTTGTCAATGATTAAGCAAAAGCAAGCCTCATCATTATATTATGTATGTAGGTAGGTCTACAAGTGGAAAGAAACTACAATAGGCTTGTTGGCACAATGATGCTCCCAAGTCATCATTAAATGAGAAAGAAAAAAATACCATGTGTCTCACTGGCCATTTTAGAGGTGGACAAAGTGCCAAAAGAGGAGAATGGCAAATGGGGGTCATCGTTCAAATGAAGCAAATATTCTAGCATAATAGCTTTGACAATTTTATTTTTGATAAAATTTAGACTCCAAATCTTTATTGTTCAAGCTAAGGGCCACCACTACCACCCTTCCAAAATATCAGTCAAAGGATAGGGCTTGCATGGGAAAAAATACCCTTTGTTCAATACAAAGCTAGGGATGGCTCCCTCCATATCTAGTGCTTGATCTAAGGCTTGATACAACCTAGGGGTTACAACCACTCTCAACATGATTCTTTTGGATTTAGGGAATATGGAAGTCATCATTAAAGCTCAAGAAAGACATTTTCGTATGATCTTTGGTGGATAGAGCTTTAGTGTTGGCTAAGGACTAAGTTATCTAGGGGTATCTCAATCTATTTGGGCCCTCTACAATTATTGTTTTGATATTCTCAAGCACATTTTTTGGTAGTGCTGAAAATCTGGAGTACCCTAGGTAGATAGCCTATGTAAGTGATTCATTCAATGCTAGTTGACTTGATGAAAGCTTCTCTCCTTGAGGATAAGAGAGACAAGATTGTTGATTATGTCGTTGCATGGTTGTTATTTTCAAAGTTGAATTTATCTTCCATCTACAGAAACCTTATAACATAATTAAGTTTAATACTAAAGTGCAACAATATATTTAATTTACCTAGTCTAAATGAATTTCACTTATGGCCAATTTATATTTACAAATTTAGGCCCAGATTGAGAAATGTTCTTTGGACTTCAAGCATTTGTGTTAACTTCTAGAGCATTGAGGTAGGCCCCTCCACACTACAAGTCGTGTCTTATTAGAACATTCCAAACCCCAGTGGTCAATGCCCTCATAGGTGTTTCGTCAATGGTGAATCCATAACAAGCCTCATCATTATGTATGCAAGTAGGTATGTGAGTGGAAGGAGCAAACATAAAGTTGGCTAGGTGGTCGACACGATGACACTCCCAAATGTCCATTAGACAACAAAAATGACATGTGTCATGGCCTTTTTAAAGGTGGCCAACACGCAAAAGGAAGAGAACAAAAAATAAAGATCGGTGTTTGTCACTGACCCTCCACAAATGACTAGTTGACCCAAGCCTAGGGACAATGAGTCATGCAACTTTTGCATATACTCCTATGACATGTCACTTTAGATATTACCAAGCACAAATACATTAAGAATCAAACCTAAACTAATTGAGATGGTAAAACATTAATGAGAAATCCTCACAAGTGTCTTGTAGATGATCAAGCCAAAACAAGCCTAGTCATTATGTTATATGCAAGTAGGTGTATGAGTGAAAAGCTCAAACAATTAGCTAAGTGTTTTGCACAATTATGATCCCATATCACCATTAAATGAAAAAAAAAAAACATTTTGTCTCATTAGCCATAAAGGGGACCAAAGTCCCAAAAGAGGACCACAAATGAGGGTCATCGTTTGCATATGACCCTTCACATAGGACTAACTAGGACTAACTAACCCAAGCCCAAAAACAATGAGTGAGATCATGCCATGAGTGAAATGATGCAATGTATACATCTTCAGTTGGAAATCCTATGACATGTTAAGTTGACCTAAGCCTGAGAGCAATGAGTGTGATAATGYAACTTATACATCTTGTGTTGGAACTATGTGACATGTGTTACTTGAGAGAATCCCTAGCACAAATGCGCAAATRCGTTGAGAATTTCATTAAGTGTTGGAATTTCAAACTTGGGGAAGTCCATCAAATTTGACGGTTTCAATTGCCCATTTTAAGGAAGGAGGTTGACACATACACACAATTTTTAATAGTATTTGATGGGAAAATTGGTCCATGACGRGCAATTTGTCCATCAAATTCCATGCCTGATCCCATCTCAACTAAATCTAATGGTACATTTCCACCAGCGCATAGTTAGATCATTAACTAYGATGTTRGGTAAACGTTCTATTTTTGGGGTTTTTTGGTYAGAATCTAGCGATGTAAATTTGGACAAAATCTCTATTTTTTGTTGTTTAAATTGCATTTTTKAATGCATAAATGGATTCATCATGCTGAAAAACCTCTGAGRYACTTGGATTATACAAACTTAACCACTCAAATCTGCAGATTCAACCATTCCTCACCAGATTTCAGGCAAAATCGAACARAAAAAATCACAGAAAAACGTCCAAAATGTAAACGGTAAAACGTTTAGACTAACACTAACAGAACTTGACTCATTTATAATGGAAAAATCTTGTATTGATTGTAGTGCCATATAGACTATCTTGTATTGATTGTAGTGCCATATGGAACCGTTGGTCGTCAAACTAAATTATTCGAATACTCAACGGTCAAATTTGACATTACGCTTCCCCCGAGATCCCGAAATCCGTAACGTTCATATAGATATAGACGTATATGCTGCTTGCTTCATGTTCCTAATCCATTGTACAAACTGTTGATGGTTTCAGTTCCTCTGTTACACTTCTTGTGCACATCAGTTTTAATTTTTTTTGAAATATTGAAGCGCAGTGTGAAGTATTTGATCGCATTAATGGCTTCCGATAATCGTAGAAATTCATTTGGGCTTACATGGGCAGAGCAGTGGGATTACTCATTCAACGACCAGGAGAAAGAAGAGAAGAACAAGTCCGTGATCGTGACCAGATTAGCAGATTATAACAAGAAGATGAAGTATGCTGCGTCTGTTGGGGCCAAAAAAGTGAAGGAAGGGACTTCTGCTGGCATCCGTTGGGCCAAACATCAATACCACAAAAATACCCAGAAGTGAAATGGTAGTCAGTGTCCAATATGAGCAGAATAAATGAGTATGAGAAGGGCTTATATGTGAATTCATGATAATTATTTTGCTTCTGTTGTATTTTAGGGTAGATTTATATTGTATAGATTTTTGGGTCAAAGTTTTGAGTATATTAAATGACTGAAACTTCGTAGAGTTATTGATTTGACTTTACAGATATGGCTGTAAGCCTTGTATTTTAATCTCATTTTTTTCAGCAGTATATAAGATGAATCTGAATTTGAGGAATTTTAGGGCTTGATGTAATTCCATTTTTAGTCCTTAAATGCAATTCCATTTTTAACGAAATCCCATTGTTCTGTCAGCCTTGGGTGTTTTTCTGTATATTCGAGCTTGTTTCTCTTTGTAAGCTCCCAATTTATAGAACAATTCAGAATAAGACCAACCTTGCAAAGCACCTAGGTATTTAAAGCCAGTTTTTATGCAACAAGAGCCAATTTTAGGCCTCCTGGTTTTAGTCATCTATTAAAACAGAGGATATCTGTGCACTAAATGCTCACTCCATGTTTTATCTCTGTGCTGATTAGGTACAGCCTACCATGACGTATGAATTTTTAGTGATTGCAACCAACTAATTTTGGTTGCAGATAATCAGAATTTTGGCAGTGAAATTCTTGTATATTCAATTGGGAATTTATTGATCATTTTTATACTCAGAGATGCATATGTTCTTAAGACAACTGAATATAGATTGCCAACTGGGGATGCAATTTGACTCCATTGCAATATTTTCAAGTGAGGTCTCCGCTTCATATCCTTCTTAAGGAGCTAAATAGGGTTATAAAATGGTGCACCTCATCTTAATATCAGAGCTGCCCATTTTCAATACTTTATTTAAGTTACAGCTTTGTATTTGATATGCTTTAGGTGTTCCTTTTGAAGCTAAAACAGAATGCTTTGATATAAGTGTAGTTCATTTTTAATGGAGAGACACTGCAAAATTTATAATGTGAATTTCTTCATGTTGGTCTACAAAAATACAGTGTTTTCTGGCGTACATTTCATACATGAGTGCGTGATTAAATGCTTCTGGCTAAAAAATAATATACCAAGTGGGAAAAGTGGCCCAGTTTCCATTAGAACTTGGATTACAAATCCTGTAACCAGAAATGGGATAGCCAAGAGTTCAAATTCATTAAATTCCATACTTCTGTCAATCTATGTTCACTTTGGCCAATTTTCAATGTAGCAAGCTCCAAAATCACTCTCATATTTGTTATCAATCTGTAGATTGCTAAAAAAAAATATTTCACATGTTGAATTTGTACAATGCAAACTAAGCCCTTCAAGGAAAGGAAATGTTTAAGCCACTGATTTAGTTTCGGAATATTCAAGTAATAGGAAATGTTCTACCAATTGTCTTTTTACACACGTTAATGATCAAGTTGGCATCTCCTTCAACCTCCAATTAATTTGAACAATAAAATTCTTACATGAGGTGCTCTCAATTCAGCTTTACTTTTAGACATTTCTCCTAGTCCCAATCCATATATCAATATAATTTTAAGAAATTCATGAACTTCTCCATCCACCTATTTGGAGTAATATAAATTCGGAGGTTACTGTTACCCTGCAATCTTGCATTAAGAGTGGAACATTAAAAGTGTTACCACTGTCACCTAGGAAACAATTTCCCTTGTTTTAGTAACACAAGGAAGGCTTCTCTA
>SNQJ01S0030999.1:87169-112216 GCA_010110895.2 Picea sitchensis | reverse complement strand
AAGAGAGTGCACCAACACCGCTAGAGAAGTACAACTACACTTAAAATAATTCACAAACATCCATAGGTTCAAATGAGACCACTTACTCAAGAAATCGATTCATATTCAAAATCCTAGCCAAGAGCATCCATGAAATTTGAAAAGCAATCCACAAGACATCATCCTCAATAACTCGCTCTAGTTATCCATCTATAGCAAATATAGAAGAGAAGTAGACAAGTAATGTTCTCCACAAGTTCTAGCAATCATTCGCAAATGAGAAGTGTTTCTCTATTTATAAGAGAGATCTAGCACCCTTCTCATTATAATAATAATATTTTCCTAGATTTTACCATAAGAAAATATAAAAATGCATTTATCTCTTTGGAATCCCTAGAGATAAGGTCATAATACATCAAATATCCATGATACAAGAGTGGATGAGTCAAAAGACCCCCAACAATGCTCCCAAATTGAAGTAAAAATGCTGAAATGCCAAATCATCCTCCATAAATGCATGACAAAGTCACATGTGTGGCACATGTGGTCTCCCAAGAATGGATGGCTCACTCAAATGGTTTGAAAAGGCATGTGTATGGACTCCAAAGTGAAACGTTCCCTCCAAAGGATGCAATGTTTCATCCACCAAGTGCAACGTCCTCCTCAATAGGTGCAACGTCCTCAACAAAAGGTGTTAGGTTATCTCCAAAAGGTGTGACATCCTCAAGGAAGCCCAACGACCTCCAAAAGGAGTGGAATAACCTCCATAAAGCATGTAGGTGGCCTCCTCAACTTCCTCCAAAGGACCAAGGCTCAATCCAAGTCATATATATATATATAAGGCATCATCCAAAGAGGGGCTCAAGTGACCCATTGTAGCCATCAATCCGAAGGCATGTACACAAGTCCAATGCAACATAAAGTGAGTCATGTCAATACAAATTTCATTAGGTAGATCACATTAAGCATCATCTTCAAACTTCACAATACTTCATAGAATTCATACAATTTGCCAAGTTTAGATATGGGAGGGTCATCATTAGCCCCTATTACATGTGTCAATACCCGAGAAGAGAAGTATTTCCCAAGAAACCTATCAAGGAGTATGTGTATTGATAGATGGAATGGTTTGAGGATTAATTTTATGAGTCGTATTGCACAGTCATGTGAGATTATGAAAGATGTCCATCCTCATGAACACCCTTGGAATGAAGGAGCGCTTATGCATTGAGTT
This sequence comes from Picea sitchensis, assembly GCA_010110895.2. Taxonomy (NCBI): domain Eukaryota; kingdom Viridiplantae; phylum Streptophyta; class Pinopsida; order Pinales; family Pinaceae; genus Picea; species Picea sitchensis. The sequence continues at coordinate 111,003 of SNQJ01S0030999.1, read as the reverse complement.
GTCATCTCCTCGACACTATGTCTTTCCACCCTTTATTTGTCTTTTTCTTTGTTCATTTAACCTATTTTGGATTTTGACTTTTATTTTGTTTTACTTAGTCCTTTTTAGATATGCATTCATTGCATAGGCCTTTGGATGATAGCCTCATAGCAAGGGGGCATTGCATTTTGATCTTTGCATCTTCTTTTTCTCCTCTCTTTTTTTTATCTAGCATGAACAAAGAAGCTCCTTGTTCTCATGGAATTATGAAGCATGAACCTATATGTGTGACGTATGACAACCAAACCAAAAGCAGGACAATGGAAATCAGGAAGGATGGAAAATGTTAAGTATGGGTTAGGATATGGACACACTACACCTCTCAAAGCCCCCTAGTAGTAAAGCTCTACCCAAGAGTGACAACACTTATTTAGGGGATGATGATGATCACCAAGGTAAAACAAAGCAAAAGGCACAAATTTAGAGCATCACGATCAATTATCTGACTCAACCAATGGTNCACCTCTCAAAGCCCCCTAGTAGTAAAGCTCTACCCAAGAGTGACAACACTTATTTAGGGGATGATGATGATCACCAAGGTAAAACAAAGCAAAAGGCACAAATTTAGAGCATCACGATCAATTATCTGACTCAACCAATGGTCACTACTTTCATGTCAAATACATAAGGCATTAACACTCAATATGAAGCACTACAATAATGTACCTCATGTATGTCAAGCACTACAATTGTCAAATGGGTGTGAGTTGAGTATAATAGGGAAAATATCTCTAGTCAGAATTGTGCATATTAACAATCAAATTCACTTTCTCAAAAAGGAAATATCATTCCTTGCAGTTTGGCTTAGTAGGCAATTGGTCTTCCTTATGGGCTTACAATACCGCCATATCCAAGACCCATTTCCTCCCTACAATTCATTCTTTACATAGCCAAACAAATTGTTAGTCTCTCATGCATCCATGTATATATATCTATATTCAAAACCATACATACTAACAGTTCATCACATCTATATAAACACGAAAAGGGAATCCCATTCCTTGCCTATGCCTCATTTCAATATACCAAACCTTTCAAAACATAATTCAACATTTCAAAGGATTTAACAAATGTGCCAATATTCATGGCCACATTCATACCCAATGCACTCTTGCATTGATTTCAAGTCTCCCACACTTTACAACAAGTACTTTGCCATGGTGCGTTGGAGCTTAGCCAAGCTTTTCACCATATGGCCTATTCATTTTCATTCATTCTTACAACAGGACCATACTTCCTGCCATAGGCCGATCACGATTCCAAAACAGTACACATGAAACTCAAAAGTTTCACATGAATGCCTTTAAGCATTCCTCCTTCATTAATAACCAGGGTGCCAACATCTCAGAGAGAACGACACACAACTCATGGGCTTCCTCACCCTGCACAAGGGCACACAATGTTCCATCTCCGTCTCAGAGAGGAACCGCACACCCATCTCATGGGCACACCCAACTCGTGGGCTTCCTCACCCCACACAACAGCACACAACATTCCAGTTCCATCTCCGTCTCAGAGAGGAACAAAACATCCAACTCATGGGCTTCCTCACAAGCCGACTCACTCAATCTGTGTCCTTGAGGATGTCTCACGCAATTGTAATCATCAACAGAAGTTAGTTTCAATGTTCATGAGCTTGAGAGCTAGATATRAGACCTCTTATCCCACGTTGAAGTTAGTTTCAATGGTCATGAGCTAGACATGACAACTTTGAGGTTAGTTTAAATGGTCAATGAGTTAGATATGACATCTCTTATCCCACGTTGAAGTTAGTTTCAATGGTCATGACATCTCTTATCCCACGTTGAAGTTAGTTTCAATGGTCATGAGCTAGAGAGCTAGATATGAGACCTMTTATCCCACGATGAAGTTAGTTTCAATGGTCATGAGCTAACATCTTCTCATCCCACCAGTTCTACTCTTTTTATCCTATATAAAACAAACAAAATTATATTCTGTTTGGCTAATAAATTAATTTGAAGACAGAAAACAAAGAAAATATCCAGGAGAATTCACTTTTAAAAAAGAAAAAATACAAATGAAAATGCGTTTCGCTTAAAATTACGTACAAATTTATTTATAAAATTGACTGAAAAACTTGTTTATTCTAGTTGCACAGAAGACACAAACCAAACATCACATTGCACGCATCTAATTCCGAGATTACCATGGATCTTATTCCAGTTACTTCGATTAGTAAGCCAGCTCTTAGTGTCCACCTAAAATGCGACAGCTCTACAAACAAACCGCAACAGGATATATTTCATGTAAAGCAGTTTTTCCTCTTTTTACAATAAGTGAATTTGATAAATGTAGGCAATTTACTACTGACATACAGTGGAGCACATGCAGCTTTTACAGTCCAGTAATATGTTATACATATCAAAGGGCCAAAGGCCCCAAATTTACCAACCAGCATTTCCCAAAACTCGCATAGCCAAAACTCTTGTTGCCTTCTCAGGAGCATTTCTTCATGTTTGCTGTCATCAATATACCTTTGATCGTCATAATCAGGAAAACAAATATGTACACCTCAAAATACCAGTTAAGGATTTTTCTTGTTTCGGACATCTTCCTGTAACAGTAACAAAATAACAGATGTTGAGCCCAAATTACCAGCAATAGTAGTCACAATCAAAAGTAAGACAGAATGTCTGATACTGTATTTATCACAGTAAATCTGAAATTCTGATCATGTGTATTTATCAAAAAGCCAAACTCCTCCCATTCTTGGTAGTTGAGAACGCAAGCCAACAATTAGTCCAGAGAATGTCAAGACGAAAAGTTTCTTCGCGATGACTACCATCAATGCACCTTTCAGGCAACGAACAATGCAAACTATACAACCCCGACACTCTCTAACTGTATGTTCCTTCGTTTCGGCAACTTTCAAAAGGTTTCTTGGGCGTGATCAATGTTCTTTTTCGTATGTTTCTTGGGCAAACTGTGTTGGATGTACATCGAAAAACCTAAGTTCTGTTGCAAATTATGATATTAAATTGATCACGCATTATTTATTGTTTTAAAAGGGGTTAGGAAATGCTATGACGAGAGGACAGAGTTAGACGCATCGCAGGATTGGGGTGTATTTGGCCTTGAAGATGACTGCAAAAGTGGGTGGAAGAAATACAGTTCTCCTTGAGAATTTCAAGCCGGCTACCAAGATTTGGTTAGCAATCCTCTCGTTATGTGATGGCACAGGCAAAATTAAAAACCAAGTACCCACTTACCTAAACACTTGGCTATACGCCTCTTGGTGTAATGACAAAAAATTCATTGTAGTTTTAAACTCGTAATCATAAACATAATTGACAAGCGCATTCATCAACTTTGAGGGGGGTTAGTTTGATTGGTAATCCGTCCATTCCTTTGGGGTTATCATTAGCCTCTACAGTTCACCGTTGCTCTGCCATCCATATAGATAATCTGTCCCTTTGAGGTTATCATTAACCTCTGCAGTTTACCGTTGCTCTGCCCAGTGTTATTAAAACTGGACCGGTCCTCACTGTTATTAAAACCAGACAGATCCAGCAAAATCAGCAGGTTGAACCGGTTTGGAGGGAAAAACAGTCTGACCACCGTAACAGAACCACTTTTGTAGTTATTTGTTGTGTCATGATTTTTTGTGTTGTCTCATTATTTTTTTTTAACTCTAGAGGCCATTTAAAGCCTCGTTGTTGATTTATTTGAATATAGCCTCGTTGTTGAATATTTTTATGTAGTTTTGAATATTTTATGTAGTTTTTGGTTGACCAGTTTTTTTTTCATTTTTTTTTATGTTTTTTCCCTGTACAATCTGGTTTCGGTTTCGCATTTTTTGAGTCGACCAGTTGGGTTCGGTTTCCAGTTCTCATAACATTGGCCTTTGAGATTATCATTAGCCTCTCTGCAGTTGACCGATCCGTCCCTTCCTTTGAGGTTATCATTAGCCTCCGCAGTTAATCAGAAATTTCAGGAGAGATGGTGAAAGTTTCCCCGAAGTTATTTATTTCTTGGAAAAGTAAATAGTTAGTTCTTATAAATATCCAGTGCGAAACTTACAATTCTGATTTAATACCTATTTTAATAAATCAAAGTTGAACAAACATACAAGTTCGGTTTAATACCCATCTTCATACAAGTTACGATTGATCAAAATAATTACCAATTAAAGTTAAATATCAAATGATGACAATTTTCTTGCTTTAATTTTAGAAAAACTCACTCATCGTACCTTACAAGTATTCTCATTTGGCATGCTAACTTGTATTTCCATTACGCTGAACACTAGTTTATCAAAAGACCGCTAGCATTCAATAAAGTATCTCAGTAACCAGCAACCGAAACTGATATCTGCATAGTAGCATAACAGAAACTGATATCTGCATAGTAGCATACCAAGCAACTCTAGACCTACCAAGCATTCTCATCACAGATTGTATTTCTTCCCTTACGACAGCTAGCAACCAATATAGCATCTTTTGGTAGATGATAGCAAAAACTATATATCGCGAATGAAGCCCATATTTTGAGAATTTTCAGGATATCAAACAAACAAAATTATGATTACATTCTTTCGCCAATTGCTCAATTTGAGGTCGGAGCAAATATATGCAAAGAAATCACATTATTACAATAAAAATAGAAATGGAATACTTTTTGACAGAGCGTACATTTCATGCTTCTGGCGAAATGGTTTAAATATGTAAAACCTTATTTATTCTAATTGCACAGAAAACAGAAGCCAAATGTCATGTTGCACCCATCTAATTTGTTCTTAGTCCTAAGATTACCATGGATCCTAATCCATTACTTTGCTAAGGCAGCTCTTAGCTAGGGTCTCCCTAAAATGTGACAGCCCAANTTCTAATTGCACAGAAAACAGAAGCCAAATGTCATGTTGCACCCATCTAATTTGTTCTTAGTCCTAAGATTACCATGGATCCTAATCCATTACTTTGCTAAGGCAGCTCTTAGCTAGGGTCTCCCTAAAATGTGACAGCCCAACAAGCAAAGCAGAATATTTGCCAGTCGGTTATGTTCCTTGTATATCTTTTTCCCACTTTTACAGTGGGAATTGAAATTGATTGTAGGGAATTTAAAACTATTGGTCGCTCTTACATACAGTCAAGCCACATGCAGCTTTTACAGTTCAGTCATCTTCATATGAGTAAGGCTCAAAAGCAAGAACTATATGTAATACATATCAAAGGGCCCAAACTACCAGCCAACATTCCACAAACAGGCAAGATTTTTGTTGTCTTCTTCTCATGAAAATTAGGGCAGCATTTCTTCATATTTGCTGTCATCAATATAGCTTTGTTGTCATAAGGAAAATAAATTGTATAGCTCGAAATATTCAAAGCTAATAATTTTTTTGGATTATTTGTAACAGAATCAAAACAGTAGATTTTGGGCCCAAATTACCAGCAGTAGTCCATGATCAGCAGAAGGATTCGAATAATGTTTATTTACTATAGCCAAGCTCTTCTGATTCTTGGTAGTTGATATGCAAGCCAGAAGTTAGCATAGAGCGAAACAAGACAAAATGTATCTTCATATTGACTATCGTCAATACACCTTCCACGCTCATTTCAACGACCAATGCAAAACATACAACCCCGACACTCTCTGACTCTTTAATCGTGGTTTTAATGGTTTTGACCACTTTCCATGGTGCAGTCATAAACAAGCCTTCCATTCCAGCATAAGTTCCATTATCCAGTGTACAGTCATCATCATATGAAACTGAATAACTGCAACCATTAGGATAAAACCGTGGTTTTAGTAAGAGTCATCCACTGTAAACCACAATCAAAAAGGTATTTCAGTTTCTCAAGGTGCCCTCTTGTTACCAGAAAAAAGCTACCAATCCTGACTGCTTCAGTCCCGGTGCGACCTTTTTTACAATATCCTCTGCAGTTAAACTTGTGCAGCCCAGCAAACATAACTGCAAAACTAATAAATGAAGTGCAAAACATACATTCAGGGCACAGAGATACCAAGAGGAAAAAAATAAAAAAAATTGCACACAAACTGAATCAGAGAGCTTAACCTTTTTTTACTACATAAAAAACTTGTATCTCTATTTTATTTCAAGTAGAAACAGTTAGGGATCCATTAAGTAATGTCTTTCAAAAGGCACCACATCGCTTAGAGACTAAAACATCTATAGAAAATCTTCAAAATCTAGATAAAGTCTGGGAATTTACCCATTTTGGATCAAAGCAAAAAACACTAAGGCATCGGAAAAAGCAACCTAGTAGGCTGTGACCATCCTAGACTCAAAATGTAAATATGCCATCCTGGGATACAGCACAAACCAGATAGGGATAGGGCACAAACCAGATCAAAACTAGTCGAGAATCTGTTGTGGAGGGAGAGGAGACACCTCACCTGCGACAACTTCAGACATCATCAACAACCCATACTGAAACTCCACTGCCCTCTTTGCAAGACTGTCAGCTTCAGTGTTGTTTTCTCTGTAGATATGCGAGCACTGAAAAGGATAACTTGGGAGAACTGCTTTCTCATTTGCTGTCCTTATTGCATCCTGAAGCTGCAACTTGGGAGAGCTGCTTTCTCATTTGCTGTCCTTATTGCATCCTGAAGCTGCGGGTTCTGATTATTATATCCTCCCCTCGTCCATTCCATTAATAACCTCGAATCCCCAAAGATTTGCATATCGCCCAGCTGCCTTTCCTTTGCGGACCTCCTCCCAGTTTTGTTAGTGACCTGACCAAGGCCATATACTACCAATAAAATAAAGAGAGCCCTCACCTCTGCCCAGTTGTTAGTGCCCTGACCAACACCACAATAAAAGGTTATCTTGTGCCCTTAATCAGAGAGCTGTACGAGCAAGTGTAATATGACAACAGAATCAATTAAATAAACCCTAACAAATCCGATAACTAGAAAGCAAAATCAACAATCAATCTACAATATTGTCTAAAATAAACGGAACAAACTGAACGAATACCCACAAAAAATTCAACCGAATCTACACAATGAACCAACCAATGCAACCTAACTTTCGCAAAATTTTATTGTCTTTCTTCCCAATATTCCAGCTAGTCGGATATAACAAGAATGTTGATAAGCAGTATGTGCATTCATTGAAAAAGATGGAACAGAAAAAAAGAAAACAACAAATTCAATAAACATGAGTAAAGGCAAAAATCTATGAAACAACAAATTCCAAGTAAGAGAGTTGCACCAATGCCTACCTATATTGAAAGGTTCTTGAATAATTCTACAGATTTCTTTCCAAACTAAACTTCTAATATATTTTAAGTTTCTATTCTATAACAATTTATTTATAGGGGCGTAGATGATTATCCATCTGCAAACACCTCCATTTAGTAACCCAGTTTGAAAACATTTCACAAAGAACAATTCTGTTTCAGTAAACAGATACAAGTACAATAGCTGAAAACAACTCTTTGGCATTCCTTGTCATGCAAAGTTCAATGCAATCTATATTCCAAAAGTAAAAATACTTCTATATTCAAAATGACAAATGCAACACATACTACTGAAATATCTCAATCGGAAACAAAACAAAGTAAACTCAAATTTTGCCCTGACCATACGTTACAAGCACTTTCAGTGGAGATTTTATTTCCCTGAGCCAGGAACCAAACTATCAAACGACTGCTATCAACCAATACAACAGCTTAGCAGGTAAGAGCAGAAGCTAGATATCCACCATTTGAAGAAACATTTGAGATTTTGGCTTCACTCAAACCTGAAAAAATTGTATGGTTGCATTTTTCGACATTTGCTCAATTTGGGGACTCACCAACTACGTGCAAAGAATTCACATTTGTTAATAAAAATACAAATGGAGGACTTTGTAACTTTGATGCTTGTGGCTGAATAGCTTAACTAATAGCCCCATATTTTCACTCAAACCTGAAAAAATTGTGGGTTGCATTTTTTGACATTTGCTCAATTTGGGGACTCACCAACTACGTGCAAAGAATTCACATTTGTTAATAAAAATACAAATGGAGGACTTTGTAGCTTTGATGCTTGTGGCTGAATAGCTTAACTAATAACCCCATATATAGTGAAATATGGAGAGGGTTTGTGAGCTTTCGTGTCACACCCCAAAATGTTAGATGCTAAGTTGCCAAGTACAGGTACATAGTGCGGGTACATGTACGCCACTTTTCAAAACAAGGGACAAGGGTACATCAAGTGCATACTCACATATATCAAATATTATATATGAAATAATATATGGAAAAAAATACGAACATTTATGTAAATGAATAAAGATTCAAATTTATTTTTAGATTCAAATCATTCCAATGTCCATCACTCATCAATTGATATTGGTGATTCAAATCAGTGTTGTCAGACTCTTTTCAGACTCCCTAATCTCCCAAGTGTCTTGCCAAGTCAACATTGGGATGCATACTCACCAGCAGTCTCCCAAGTGTCTTGCCAAGTCAACATTGGGATGCATACTCACCAGCAGTCTCCCAAGTGTCTTGCCAAGTCAACATTGGGATGCATACTCACCTTCAGCAAGGTATTTTTATGATTCAAATATTATACCTATGTATAGTATTCTAAGTGACTATTTTGGTTTGAAAATTATACATATAATTTATAGAGAAATATTCAATAAAAAACATATCATTTAATATTAAAATTTGTAATTTTGGCAACATTAAAAAATAATATTTATGTGTTCTTAATTTTGTAACCAAATTGCATTTTTTAGAAAATGTCTAAAATTATAGAAAGCCAATCAATTTTATCATTTAGTTTAACTTGGGTTTTTTTAGTTTACACTAGTAGGACTGTAGGCAGAAATGTTTTTTTTAGAAAATGCCCAAAAATTAAGAGAGGCAGCCAACTGGTTTTACTATTAGTTTAGTAACTTGGGTTTTTTTAGTTTACACTAGTAGGACTGTAGGCAGAGATGTCATCATACAAGCCTGTAGGCTTCCATCTCAGCCTACAGGCCTGTAGGATGACATCTCATCCTACAAGCTTGTAGGCTGAGGCTATCACGCTACAGGCCTGTAGGCTGAGGCTGTCACGCCCTATAGGATGAATTGGCTTGTAGGATGTAAACCTACAAACCTGTAGACTGACATCTCAGCCTACAAGCAAATGGCTATCTCAAATGGAAACACCAAATACACCCACATCACAGTTGTAGCTTAAGTCTAGTGATGCTAGTGATGTTGTTACTATCTCCTCAAGGGCTTATTTTAGGCCCTGAGGGTTTATTCTAGCTCTAGTAACTGTACGACTCGAGATTGACCTTGGAGACACTATCTATTTCGTGGATTTCTTAATTATATATTAAGGAGACTGAGTTATGTGTAGTTGATGGAGTAATATCGGTGAATTTGATCGCTGAATCATCTTTCTCAATTCACTAACCATTTTGCATATGAAATATCGAGTGTCAAATTTTGTGTTATGATATTTTATGAGATTATGTTATGAACATCGGCATATAATGTGGTCTTACAATTTATGTGGATTGGAAATGTCATTAGTATGTGTGGTTTTATAATTTATATGGATTGGAAAATGCTTCATTAGTGACATTTGTTATACAAATTTTATCATATTTTGAGTTTTGCGAGTCTGAAAAAGTGTCTTGTTGAATAGTTGAGTCTTTATCGATCTCACGCGCTTCCTTTGCTGAATAGTTGAGTCTTGCCGACTCCCAAGTCATAAGCCAGCCTAGTCTTATCCAAGTGAAAACATTGATTCAAATTGCCCATTGGCATTCCTTCCCTTTCCAAATATGGTGAGGAAATGACAAACACAAAAAAAAAGTCTTTGCTGAATAGTTGAGTCTTGCCGACTCCCGAGTCATAAGCCAGCCGAGTCTTATCCAAGTGACAACATTGATTCAAATTGCCCATCGGCATTCCTTCCCTTTCCAAATATGGTGAGGAAATGACAAACACAAAAATCAAGGACTCGGGAAGAAAAAAATGTCAATAATGATGAAGAATGCTTGATGTTGAACAACTAGTATGGACATAAATTTCATGGAATAAAAATAACAAACAATGCCCTAGCAATGGCATTCCTTCCCTTTCCAAGTATGGTGAGGAAATGACAAACACAAAAATCAAGGACTCGGGAAGAAAAAAATGTCAATAATGATGAAGAATGCTTGATGTTGAACAACTAGTATGGACATAAATTTCATGGGATAAAAATAACAAACAATGCCCTACTTCCGTCTCCTCCAAGCTCAAGGGATACATGTCAATTAAAGACAAAAGAACATGAAAGTGCATTCTGACTACATGCAGTGTTTTCGAGTCATTTCTCTATATCATATCCTTCTTAAGGTGCACCCCCATATTAAAATATCAGTCACTACATCTATATTTGCTTGATCGTTGCTTGATTTTATTCATATGATATGATGGTTAGAAAATTAGTCTGAATTTTAATATTGGCTGCTCCTGACATTGTAATTCTAACAGTTTCCCAGTACCTTGACATTGCAATTACAACAGTTATCTTGATCAAATATGGTGACTGGGATTGGTAATCTCAAACTTTTGTTATCTAATGCTTGTAACGCGTAACGCTTAAGTGCAAGAAAATATATTTTTGCTATAGTTTATATACAAACAGAGAGAATTACATCTAGACGTGGTTGTTATCTAATGCTTGTAACGCGTAACGCTTACATGCAAGAGAATATATTTTTGCTATAGTTTATATACAAACAGAGAATTACATATAGACGTGGTATACAACCTGAAAATACCTAACTAGCTGTCACCTCGAAACTGCCAAACACAGAAATTATGTATTATGTTTTCATCTTTATATGTCACCAATTTTGGTTCTCAGATCATTCCTAAAACTGATGTACAACTGATTTTCATTTGCTATTTATGACACCTACACCAGCAAATTAGATAAAATTGCGCTACAAATTCTGAATGAAATTCATTGCACAGATGCATCAACAACAAGATGAACAATTGGGCAGAATTTATGCCATTCCATATGCATACTTCAAAAATTCTGCCATTCCATATGCATACTTCAAACTCAACCCTGCAGCAATATATGCTCTATACAATATCTATTGTGGAGGTGCATCATCATCGAATAAACAGAAAAAAATGGTTGTTCATCATATTTATTATCCCTCGAATTGCTCTACAAGCATGAAATATCAAAACCCATTAACAACCCTGCAAGGGTCGTTAATAACAAGTTAACAACTTCGAAAGGCTTGCTATATAAGGATTTTTGTGGGAATGACTTATTCAACAAACAAAAACTATTAACTACTTCAGACAGGTTCTCTAAGGTTTTATGAGGCCATGGCTTCTATTCTGAATTTCTTCACAGCAGGATATTACTTCTTGCATCAATGGATCTTGTTAGGTGGTTTTTTGCGGTGCAATTTTGGCAATTTGAAGCTCCCAATGTGACAAAAACAGGACTCTTTTCAGTGCCATCCTTGTTAATATTATTCTTCTTGGAGAACAGATATATTGTGAACATTATTTTGTATGAAATGAACTCTGTTAACTAGAATTGAATAAGCACAAGCTTTTTCAAATAAAATTCTTAAGAGCTACCTGTCATAAAGCATCAAAGACTTGATCATAAATGGTACTCTTCCTACTCATTTTTGTCCCATGATTATGATTCAATACCATCTAGATAAAAACTACCATAGATGAAGATAATTAACTAAGCTAAAAAATGAGTAATCATAACCCATATGTCAATTGGGTTTAGCTTGGGTGGTTAAGTGAAGATGTTATCGTCCGAACCAAGGTTCAAATCCCACTTGTGACACATTCCCTCATGAGCTTATTGGGGCTGGCAGGGTACCAACAATCTCACTTCGTTTAAGTGCTTGAGGGTGGGATGAGATGTTTCAAATTCGTTTTTCACAATCCTGAGAGTTAGCTCAATTAGTTGGTGACACTGTTTCCAGGTCATTGCCAGTGATCTGGCACACTGCAGGTCCTGGGTTCAATTCCTGCAGGGTCAAGTGCACTTAATCTACACTGCCTACTTTACACTGGATACCATCCTCAGAACAAGGGCAAGTGCCCAGGAGTTTCTCAAGGAGTGGAGTTGTATAATTATAAGCCATAAGTTTCTTTGTTTAATTTCTCCACTAGCTTATCCCACCATACAGATTTTTATTTCTTTTGCTAGCTTGTATTTCCCTTGCTGTTGATACCAATGTATCAAAAGACAACTAGCAACCAATACAGCATCTCAGTAAACAACAACAGAAACTGTTATCCGCATATCAAAACAAATCCACACCTTCCAGGCATTATCACTGTAACTTGTATTTTTCCCTTCAACAGCTTTCCGGGATGGCAAAGTGTTCCCTTGTAACGATCATAATAAATCTCTAGGAATAATTAACTTCCAACTCTGAAGAGTTCTTTAATGGGCAGAAAACCGAGTTGCAAATTAGTTCCAGGGACCAGTATAGAGCAGTGTTGCAGGCAAAAACCAGGAGGCTCCTTGGGGAAGTTTTCCAGGTTGGCGAAGCACATGCAATTCAGAGCATATCCCACAGGGGAAGTCAAAGAAGATGATGATGATTTGTGGGTTCATAATGAGTAAGCTTGAACATTTATACCAGTAGATCAGTGTTCAGAAAACACAGATAAAAATAATAGATGAAATTTTGGTGGCCTTAAAGACTACTAAAGGAGGAGTTAGAATTCAGGCTATTTAGGTCAGCAGAAGCAGATAGATTGTTGTCATTCGTTATTTTTGTCATTAGCAGATTGTTTCTTGACTTTCTGATGCAAAGTCGAAATTTATTAAACTTTTCCAAAAAATACAGGCTTTCTTGAAAGTTCTTCGCTTTATAATGACAGGTCTCTCAAAATCTCTAATGCCAGCAAGAAGTTATAAATGCACCAATAGTGTCAAGTGATAAATAATTTCAACAACAAGAAAATTAAATTATAAATTTGTTTTACAAAATGGGAGAATGGAATTCTTGGAAGTGTGGAAAAAATTCTTACAATTAGTCATGAACAATCCAAGTTCAAACTCTTGCTTTAAACTTGAGCAATGGTAACAGTTCCTTTTGTTTCTTCTAATTCAGAAATAACTCTACGCCAATTTTCGCACCTTGATATATTCTTCCCAAATGCCAGCTTTGTATTTTACCCTTACCTCCGACACCTATGTATCAAAAGACAGCTAGCAACAAATAAGCATCTTGGTAACCAACAATAGAAACTAATATCTGCATATCCAGTAAGTCCAGCCCTTCCAAGCATTCTCATTGTAGCTCCTATTTTCCCTTACCCTGGCATCAAACTGACGAAATAACAGAAAGCAATATAGCTTCTCAGTAGCTAATAGCAAAAACAAGACTCAGATTTTAGCTGGCTTGAACAATCAAAATTATATGGTCACATTTTTTGCCAATTGCTCAATTAGAAGACACGAATGTGTACAAAAGAATAAAAGTAATAATACAAAAGGGGGACTTTTTAAAATACAATACACTTGATGCTTGGGGTTGAATAGCTCAATCACAGACAACCTTAGTTTCTCTAGTTAACGGAAAACAGAAGGTAATCATCAATTTATGCACATGTAATGTAATCTTAATCGTGGGATTACCATAGATCCTACTCCATTACCTTCATAAGTAAGGCAGCTCTTTGATGTCCCCTTAAAATATGATAGACCACAGCATTTGCCGCCTGTAGTCACTGTTTATCTATGCCCATAATAACGGAATCTTCCTGTACAGTTTTTTTGAAATATGAGTGACATCAATAAATGTACCCAATTAGCAACTGTTGACAACTCTAATATACAGACGGGCCACATTCAGCTTTACTGCTCAGTAAAGTTCTCGTGAATAAAGGTCAAAAACACAAATAATACTTCTTACGCAAACTGAAACAGCATTTCTTCATATTTGCTGTTATCGATCAACGTAGCAATCAACAGAAGCATTTCAAGAAAAAATGTTTCCCATATGCACTGCCATCAATAGACACCCCACACTCATCAGTAGCAATACAAAAATGTACAGCCCCAACAACTCTTTGATTGTGTATCTTTTCGTTTTGTCAACTTTCCATAGTAGAGTCATAAACAAGCCTTGCATTCCTGCATTTGGGACAAGCTTCAATATTGATTGTACAGCCATCATTCTGTGAAACCAACTAATGGTAACCATTAGTATAAAACCTTGATTTCAGTAATCAAGTCTTCTGATGTAAACCACCATCAAAAAAAAGGTATTTCAACTTCTTCAGTCTGGGCGTGCTGTGCTCTATGTGCTGACATTTTTTGACAATGCCTTCTGCAGTTAACCTTGTGCAGCCTGACAGAGATAACTGCAAAGCCCATAAACAAAGTGCACCATTTACAATCAGGGCACTGAGATACCAAGAGAAAAAAAAAGTTGCAAACAAACTACTGAATCAGAGGGCTTTACTTGAGTAAGAGTAAGACGACACTAAAACCACACAAATAAACCCTAATAAATGCAATAAATAGAAAGACAAATATAAATTGAACAAGTACCAAAGAATAAAATATCGGCAGAATCTACACACAACCTAAATTTCAAAGGAATGCTCTTTTTGTTCTTCAGATTTGAGATAGCCAAGTTGATAAGCAGCATTTGTGTTTGTCATTGAAAAAGATGAAACACAAAAAGAGAAAATAAGAGAAAGGACAAAAGCCTAAGGAACGAAAAATACCAAGTGAGAGAGTTGAACCAACACCTATTTTGTAAAGTTATCGGTGTTTCTTTTCCAAATTAAATTTCTAAAAATTTTGAAGTTTCTATTCTATAACATTTTATTTGAAGGGACCTAGGGGATTAGTTCATCTGTAAACACCTATATTTAGTATCCCAGTTTGGGAACATTTCTTAAAGAAGAATTTTGTTTCATGAAACCCATACAACTACAATAGCTGAAAACAACTATTTCACATTCCCTCTTGGGCCAAGGTAGATGCAATCTATATTCAGAAAGACAAAATAATTCAATCTTCAAAATGCCAATACAACACATACCAAAGACATGTACGAACCTTTGAAAGTTTTGGACTGATGACTACAACTTGCTTTAGTCCATCTGTCGTTTTCAGACACCACACTTAACTCAAATTTTGCAAATGACCTTGAGACCTTGCAGTAAGCTTTAAGACGGCATCATCAGTGAGCATTTGACTTAAAAGGATGCTCCATGTGTACTTATTCATTTTCCACTGCAGCGCACAGGTACTTTAATTCACCAGCTTTCTCGGATAACAAAAGAGTTCACTTATAGCTTAGGATTTCCAAGTGGCAAAAGAGTTCCCTTGTAGAGTGGGTTGGCTAGATCTTCTGTCAAATAGTTCATTCAGATTTACAGGTTCATGATTTTCATAGCAAGACACTGGATCAACAGGAGTAGCTCTATACTCAACCAGACGTGTTTTCACTTTTGATGGCATTCTAACAATACTTGAACACTACAATCCATTTTTTTCTGAATGTTAACTTATCCTCGTTCACCTTTCCCTTTGTTACATCCTGATATATTTCCCTGAAACAAGCAGTCTCTTTGTCAACATCCTCAAGTTCCACCTCCAAACAATTCATCCAGTAAGGAAATAATAGCATTCTTACCCATCTTGCTCCCAAGTTAACCATAAAATTCTCTCTATCCTTCCAATAACCCCTCAAAATAGACTCTGCAATATCGAAATTTCCAACAATCAGTTTCTTCATTTACTTTGAGAAAAACTCTGTGCCACTTATCGCACCCTACAAATATACTCATTTCTTGAGCAAGTTTGTCTTTCCACTACCCCTGATACCAATCTTAAAAATAAAAGCAACCAACACTGGATCTCTGAAACCAACAGCAGAAACTATTGTCTGCATACCAAGCAACTTCACACTTTACAAGCATTTTCACTGTAACTTGTATTTCCCTTGACCTGGCACCAAATTATCAAGATTCAAAAGACAGACTAGCAACCAATATAACATCTTGGTAGCTAAGAGCAAAAATTAGATATCTGGATATGAGATTCTAGCTGGCTCAAACAAAAACATTATATGGCCACAGTTTTTTGCCAATTGCTCAATTTGGTGACTCACCAAATATGTACAAAAGAATTCACATTTTTACAATAAAAATACAAATGGTGATTTTTTGACATACAAAAAACTTGGTGTTTGTGGCTGAATGGCCTAATTATGTACATCCTTATTTATTCTAGTTGCCCAGAAAACAGGAGCCAGTCATCATGTGGGCACCACTGTAATATGATCGTGGTCCTGACTCCTGAGATTACCATATACCATGCTTCATTACTTTGATAAGTAAGCCAGCTCTCTGATGTGTTTAGTCCTGATATTACCATGGACCCCACTCCATTACTCTGCTAAGTAGGGCAGCTCTATGATAGTGTCCACCTAACATATCACAGCCCAACAAACACACCACAATATTTGCAGGTAGACACTGTTTTTCTGACCCATAAGAAGGTTATTTTCCTCTACAGTTTTTTTTTTTTTAATTTGATATATGTAGGTAATTTACAACTATTGTCTACTGTTATATACAGCCAGGCCACATGCAGATTTACTGTTCAGTAGCCTTCTCATGAACAAGGCCCGAAAGCAAGAATTGTATGTAATATGTATCACAGGGTCTAAACTATCAGCCAACATTCCCAAATCTCCCACAGGCTAAACTGTTGTTGGCTTCTCATGAAAAATGAGATAGCACTTCTTCATATTTGCTGTCATCAAAATACCTTTGATTGTCATGATAAGGAAAAATAATATGTACACCTCAAAACAAAGATAACGATTTGTTTTCTTTGTCTTCAACACCTCCCTGTCAAAACAATCGATTTTGGGACCAAATTACAAGCAAGTAATAGCCCAAAATCAATGGAGCCAAAAGTAAAGCTGAAATTCTGATAATGTGTATTTACCACAGCCAAAATCTTTCGATTCTTTGTAGTTGAGAAGCACTTGGTAGTTGAGAAGCACGCACGCAGTCAGCACAGCGCATATCAAGACAAAATGTTTCTTCATATTCACCATCAATACACCTTCCACACTCGCTACAACGAGCAATACAAAATGTACAAGCCCGACATTGTCTCACTGTATGGTCTGCTTGATTTTGGCAACTTTCATTGGGGCAGTCATAAACAAGCCTTGCACTCCCGCATTTAGGGCAAGCTTCAATATCAATTGTACTGCCATCATCATAGGGAAGCGAATAATGGCGACCATTATAAAACCGTGGTTTTACTGATGGAGACTTCTGCTGTAAACCACCATCCAAAAGGTAATTCAACTTCTCAAGGTGCTCTCTTGTTATCCCAAAAAGACCACCAATTCTCAACTGCTTCACTCCGGGTATGCTGCATTCTCTGTGTGCTTTGACATTTTTTACAATGCCATCTGCACTTAACCTTGTGCAGCCTGGCAAAAATAACTGCAAAGCCCAGAAAAAAGTACACCATATACAGTCAAGAGCAGAGTAGGAGATACCAAGAGAAAATGATGTTTCACACAAAACTTCTGAATCAAAAGAGCCTAAATTGAGAAAGAGTAAGATAACAATATAATTACATGAATAAAGCCAAATACACTTAACTAAATGAAAAGTCGACAAACAGTGCACAATATGGTTTTGAAAAGAATAGGCAAACTGAACAAGAGAACAACCTACAAGACTACCTACCATGCAACATCATTTTCACAAAAATGCATTACCTTCCCCTGTTTCCAGATATCTAATGAAAATTAAGATATGCCAGGCAAGTTTCTGCATTCTTTGTCGAAAAGAATAGAAGACAAAAATAAAGAAAACAAGAGAAAGGTCAAACACATAAGAACATGGAATACCAAATGGGAGAGTTATACCAGTGCCCTCCTTTGAAGTTTTCAACATTTTTCAGCAAATTCTACCTATGTTTCTTTCAAAAAATAAGCTTCTAATATTTTTTAAGTTTCTACCCTTTTATCTGTATTTAAAGGAGCCTAGGGGATAAATTCACATGCAAACACATCCATTTAGTAACCAGGGTCTAAAAACATTTCATAAGAAGCACAATGATAAATGCAACTAAAATAACTCAATATMACSGTCTGACATTCCTGACCATGCCAAAATGCAGAAATCTATATTCAGAAAGTAAAAATACTGCTCTCTTCAAAATGCCAAGTGCAACAACAAACTCCTCTCCATGAAATTTCTTAAAATCAAAAACCAACAAAGACAGATACCAACCTTTGTAAGGTTTGGACTGATGTCCAGTACTTGCTTCAGTCCATCATCTGTAATTTTCAGGCAGTCCAATAAACACAAATTTCGTAAATGACCTTGAGACCTTTCGACAAGTTTTAAGAGGGCATCATCAGTGAGCCTTTCGCTTAGAGGACGCTCCACATGTATACTTTGCCACAGAATAGGATCATTTTTCACTGCATGCTGCAGAGACTTGCAAACTTTTTCAACTGACATAAGATCTTGCAGGCCCAAATACGAAAGGCTTAAAAAAAGCCCATAATGGGGTTCTCTTTGTATTTTTCCATCACTGCAACCTTCCATACTTCCCAAAACAGTCTCGGTTTCACCCTGAGAAATCTGGCAAGAATCATAATAAGCTGATGTCTTCAAAGAAAGATCTCCCAAAGCAGCTTGCACTAGAATATTACCAGTGTCATCCCTATTTTTTGCAGCGCTCTCTTGCCATCTATCATTACTTTCCTCCAGCTGTCTCGGGAATCCTGCTTCTCCAGAACCTTGGAAGTCTGACAATAACGCACCAGCTTTCAAGGATGTCAAATGAGCTCCCTTGTCGCTCAGGTCCACTGATTCTATTTTGTCAACTAATTCATCCTTCTTAACTGGTTCGTCATCTTCATAACAAGACACCGGACCACAAGTAGTAGCTCTGTGCTCAAACCGGGTTGCTTCAATGGCATCCCAACAAATAGTTTGGTAATCTCCTCCATATCCATAGTCAATTAATTCATTCAGATTAACAGGTTCATCATAAGCCGGAACCCAAGTCCAAGTAGCTTTATGCTGACCTGGACATGTTGCCTGGACCAAAGTAGCTTTATGCTGATCTGGACATGTTTTGATGGCATTCAATGCAGAATTCGACCATGCAGTCAACTGGCTTTTTCGAAAGGTTGCATTGTCCTCATTCCAAGTAGCTTTATGCTGACCTTGACATGTTGCCTGGACCAAAGTAGCTTTATGCTGATCTGGACATGTTTTGATGGCATTCAATGCACAATTCGACCATGCAGTCAACTGGCTTTTTCGAAAGGTTGCATTGTCCTCATTCAGCCTTCCCTTTGTCAAATCGTGATACGTCTCCCTGTAAGAAGGGGTCTCTTTAAAATTCTCACATTCCACCTGCAAAGTATTCATCCAATCGGCGACAGCAAGTAGCGCCATATTACAATCAATACGGATCTTGCTCCCAAGATAGTCAACCATAAAATCCTCCCCAGCTTTCCAATTACCCCTCAAACCAGAACCTTCAATGTCAAAATCAGCCTCTGGACCCTCAAAATCACTATTNGTTGACATTAAATGAACTCTGATTGACATCATCAATTAGAACTAAACATTTTGGCACCGTTGCCGGGGAAGTGCAACTAGAAGGATTGAGTAATTATTTTCTGCATTTGTTTTTATGGACTAACTTGTGAACCCTGGTGACAACAGGTTCATAAAGGAGTTCAAAGTTTGGCACATTTTTTTCGCACATAGTTCATTTAAATTCAGTGTTTGTTTTAAACCCCCCATTTCTCACTAATCCATCTATGGATGAAGAATTTGACGATGATAAACAGGTACTTCTTGGAGAGCAAGAACAATAATGAAGAATGGTTTCAAAAGAACCTTGCGCCAACTCCAAGAATAAGACATGTTACTCACATATTTGCAAACAATCAGGTAAAAATTTTAAATCTTGATGTGAGCATTTTTGAATTTTTAATCCGTAGATGGCTTTACTGGAAACATTCTTTTACTGAGAAAATAAAAACATCTTTCAAGTTAATGTAGAATATCTTAACAATAAAAAATAAAATGAGATCTCGTAGAATTTCGTTGTAGAATTTTCTCGTAGAATTTCCTTGTAGAATTTTTTAGTCTTGTTTTTCTAAAATATCATCATGAATAAAAAGAGTTGCTTCATCTTTGCATTTCTATGTCTTGTTTCTGTATCACGGGTGAGCCAAGAGCTTGATTATCAGAAAGCTTTGTCTTCTGAGAGTCTAAACGCCCTCGTGACATTGCAGAAAGAGTGTAGATAATGCAAGGTTTTGTCGCAGATCTTAATTGTGTTTTATCCATCCACACTAACCTGCATATATAAAAAAATATCTAGAGATTAGTATGCTCTCTTCCTGCGCTTCGTGCGATCAAGAAGATAAAAAAATCTATTGATTTAAAAAACACTTTTGTTGGAAAATTGATCTGCATGAAATTGGTTTAGTAGAGCATAAAGCAAGATCCCTTAAATTGCAATCTACTAAGTATCGCTTGACCCAAAATGGTTTGGGCTGGATGAGCTCAGATGGAGTCATTCTCTATTGCATGAACAATTATGAAGTCGATAAGATTTTTAAGGATTCAACCAGAATACCATTTCTACAGCCATCCATGTTCCCTATTTTTGGATTTATAAATTCATTTGAAACAAAATCAATGGAATCCCAAGCACCACAAGCCAATTTGTTTTCCAATGAGCTTGGAGGAATGTCTGATGCCATGCTTTCTACAAAACACTAAAGAAGAAACTTTGGAAAATTCCTTCCAAAATGCCGAAAACTATCTTTTCTGAAGTCCCAAAATCTGACAAAACCCTAAAGCCTGATATACAGCCAACAACTCTAAAAATCGATAAAGCCCTAAAAACCCTGGGACTTTCAATTCGACACCGGATAGAAACAATAATTGTTTTTGTTGTTTTTTATGGGTAATTTCCTATTATAAAGACTGAGAACAAAAAACACCCAACGGAATCCTTTCAGCTACTCTCTGAACCCGCGTTAGAATCCTTGAAGCTTCTGAACCAAATACTGTTGTTGTGCTCCATACAAACAATATTTTTCAGGCCAAAATTATGCCTTTCACATATGATCATTCTATTGTAAAGTTGTGTTGCAGATGAACAGGAAAGAGCCCAGTCATATCAGTCTACGTTCTTCTCTGTGGCATAGTATTTGTGGTTTTCATGATGGTCATAGTGAAACGCGCAATGTCCTGGAGTGGTCGTCGTTCACCTAACAATGAACCCATGAACGCGAAATATGTTTGTTGTACTCTTGTTGGAGTCCTAGTAGCTGCATTTGTGACCGATGTGATTGGGATTCACACAATCTTCGGAGCTTTTGTGTTTTGACAATTCCAAAAACCGAATGAAGTGACTAGCAGTCTTGGTGGTCTGGAAAGGTGCAACAACCTCAATGCAACAAGAAGCAAACTCGATGTTTACGCCCAACAACTTCAAATCTTTAACTCTTTCCTGTCTATCGACACTTTCTGGGAATGATTGATTGGGAATGATATTCATTCAAGCGCAATGAAAAAAGGCTATCAGAGACCACATGCTATTTACTATGATCAATTACTTGGCACAGATGGCCCATTTGCAGGGATGCTGACTGAAAATCGGTGAATGATGGCGGTGGACTGATTTACAGCTGAACTCTCCTATTGACGTGCCAGGGTTTCAGCCTGAAGAATGTCGTCGCGGTTACCTGATTCTGAACGTGACAGATATTGCTTTGATCAATATTTTCTAATTACGGGGGGAGGCATATCCATTAGACAATTAAGAGGAGATCTTTCATCGTTTTGATTTGATCCAAGGAAATATTCCCTCCATCGCGGGTACTCAAATGCATTTTTGATTACTGAAGATTGTTATTTAATGAACTTTCTCTATGATCGACAGGATTGAATCGCTCGCTTTGAGGTTGTTGAGAGCCTTGCTCACTGAATAAAGGTCCGCCGTTTACGGGCGGGATGAGCTTGACGTGGCAGTGGTGATTGGTTACCCATATGCTTTAATTGCAGCAAATAATGGATGTGGTTTCGGCGACATAATACTCTTCTCCGTGGAGTAAGGCGATGATTGGAATGAAAAGATAAATGGTGGCATATTACTGATAGACATGAATCCAGCTAAAACCGCTGCATCTTCCTGAGGGTAATATATCAACAGAAAGAACAATGCAGATGACTGGCACCAAGAAGCAAAGTGAGGCAGCTCAAGAATTGATCAATGAAATTATTAATAACGAGGTGATGATGTCTTGCTCTTTTGGGATTATGATCATATTCTTATACAAAATCCTCAGACCCAGTCTATTGGGAATTTGCAACATGGTGATGCGCAACCAGGGTCATATTTTGGTTTTCAGACAGCTGCTCAAAAAATGGATGTTCCAAATTCCAAAGTTGGCCTTATAATTGGGAAAGATGGAGAAACTATTAAGTATCTCCAACATCAATCGGGTGCAAAAATTCTATAAAAGGATTCTAAAAGATCTGATCGTGTAGGGTCTGCTGAGATTGAAAGAACCAGCATTTCAACTGCGTTGCAGAAAGGCTGACAGGTGGTTTGTAGAATCTATTCTGGAAGAGGCAAAAGAGAATTTACTTAAAAGGTTCAAGGGTATTGGCGATCAAAGAAGGAAGGCTCTTGCTCTTCCAAAAGCTTCGGCACCTACATATCCGCCAGTTCCCCGGGTAAGTTCAGGTAAGACTCCAGTTCATTTTGGCAAGGATTTGGATATTGATTTTGTCAGTCATTTTCAAAATTGAAATATTACTATTCCGTTGCAAAAGCTAATGCCTCTATCACGTGTCAGAAATAAGGTTCTCAAGTTTGTAGGAATGAACAATGTTGCTCAACCCATATGCACAATCGAAGTGGGAGAACATGAGATGATCAACATAAAATCAAAAAAATATTGTTGACTCCCTAAACCCTGATTCTCGGCCATTCTTTATTATTTTTTTAATTGGTGATTAACATTGCCATGCACATGCTATTTATCATGCACATTCAAGTAAACATATAACACAAAGAGGGAGATAAATTAATTTTCATGATTATTACTGGATTGTTATCAACATCAGGAATTAGACTAAATTTATGTTGTTGAATCTCCTAAAGATGTTTCATTTGGCATCTATTTTTGCGTAAGAATCACTAAGAAATTGGCCATTTCTTTTTTAACATACTTATGTTCTTTATGCCAAGTTTTTTTTGCAGATTTCGGATGATCAACTGATCATTAAGGAAACTAATTGAGCGCTCAATTCGTCTCCAAAAGAATAATTTCATGAGAAATTCTAAAAAAAAAACAGTCCATGAACATAAACGACATTTCCAGAAAATTATGAATTTTTGCAACTTCCTGTAATAGTTTAATCATTTGACATGTTGCATGACAGATTAGAAAAATTGGAAGAGCTGAGTTTGTTCTTAAATGTACAAGCATGGTGAAAAACCTATTCAACATCTCCAAGTGGCTGGTCAAAGACTAGTCAAACTCAGCTATTTTTAGCAGAATTCAAGAGCAGATTTGTTATGTTTGAAAGTTTTCCTTCCATTGAGAGTTTCCATTCCATTGCTATATTTGAAAAATTACATGCCATAATTCCAGCAAGAGTCATTATCCATTTCCCATTACACTTCACTTCATACACTTCATTACATTTTCTTCAACCCTAACCCATAAATAAAACCAACCAAGCTCATCTACAAGCTTTTTGGCCCTCCTTACATATTCA
>SNQJ01S0030999.1:51997-62897 GCA_010110895.2 Picea sitchensis | reverse complement strand
ACTTTGCACATCTTTTGATAACTTTTATTTTTGCAAAGCATTTACATCTTTGAATGACCATCTTTCAATCATGGACTTCCTTTTTAACTTTGCACATCTTTTGATAACTTTTATTTTTGCAAAGCATTTACATCTTTGAATGACCATCTTTCAATCATGGACTTCCTTGTTAACTTTTCACATCTTTTGATAACTTTTATTTTTGCAAAGAATTTACATCTTCAAATGATTGGTTCTTGTGTTACAATCATTATTTACTTTGTTGAGATCTATGTTTAATGATTGGTTCTTGTGTTACAATCATTATTTACTTTGTTGATATCAATCATTCTAATAATTCATTTAATATGCTCATCATTTTGTAGTAGTTTTTATTGTGGGAAGACTATGTGGGTTAAGATGTAATATGAATGAGAGAAAAAAATGAAGTGTGAAATTCCCCCTCCCCAACTGATGGTTTTTGGAAATTTTTTAATGAGAAAGGGAATAGTGAAATAGTGGTATATTTTTCCAAATATCATCATTTTAGCATCGAAAAAGAATTTCAAGATTAAAGGTTAGAAAACATCATACCTTACTTACCTACAGAAGTGGATGAATCATGCATGTTCAGTTGCTGCAATTCTGATCTGAAGCTTCTTCTACAAGTTGAGGATGAAAGATGGATATGTATTGTCATATCTGCTTCTGGATCTTCTGCTGGACAGTCTGGTGAATCTGATGAGTCTGTTGAATATGGCTGAAAATGTATAAGTCTTGGAAGGCATACAAAATATAGAAGTTACATTTTCCCCCTAGCCTTATTTATTGACTTGTCCTCAAGTCATGACAAGCTGAAAAAACAATGAAAGGAAATCTGCAGCATTTGCTACGAAATATGGGTCTTCAAGTCTTCAACGGTCGATGGCACAAATATTACTATGTGATTAAATGTGCCGGTGTCGAACATAGCAAGAAGTTGTTGACTTAGTGGCCATTAATGAATGCCACTAGTCAACACGAGAGCTCCCACCATTGATTCCAATGGGAGTCAAGATTCCTAACACATATTTGTAGGTACGAATAAGTTTGTTGTGGTCGAGTCACCTACAAGATCCAACGAACAAGGGATATTAATGTACTCCCATTGTTCATTAGCAAGAGTACTTGCCATTAAGGCATGCAAGCCTCTAGGTGTTTTTACAAAGATAATTAGATTCGAGGACTTTGACTCAATGGTTTATGGAAGCAAGGTTTTATTTACAAATGTAGGAAAAGGAAACTGAAAATGAATGCCAAAGTGGGCTCAAGAAAGCTTGCTTGTAGATGAGCTTTGTTGGTTTTATTTGTGGGTTAGGGTTGAAGAAAATGTAATGAAGTGTATGAAGTGGAGTGTAATGGGAAATGGATAATGATTCTTGCTGGAATTATGGCATGCAATCTTTCAAATATTGTAATGGAATGGAAACTCTCAATGGAATGAAAACTTTCAAACATAACAAATCTGCTCATGAAGTTTGTTAAAAATAACTGAGTTTGACTAGTCTTTGACCAACCACTTGGAGATGTCTAATTCAAGTGTGGATAGGTTTTCACCATGCTTGTACATTTAAGAACAAACCTAGCTCTTCCAATTTTTCTAATATGTCATGCAACATGTCAAACAATTAAACTAATACAGGAAGTTGCAAAAATTCACAATTTTCTGGAAATTTCATTTATAAATATGGATTAGTTAGTGATAATTCTTGTCCAGGCTTCCGGGGCACCTGAACTGGGGTTAGAGGAAACACCAATGACACAGATACCCTTTCTCAATGGCGAGTCCAATGACGAGTAAAGTCCCTATTTGTCAGTGAGATCCCTTCTAAGGTCATCAGTCATGGGTTTCCGGGAATGTATCAAGTTTCCCATGGTTTATAGGAAGGGTACAATGGTTCAAAGAAGTCACGGATCGTCTGATCTCGTTGGAATGACGAGGTAGCCAGATTTGAAGCTGATATCGAGGATGGTGATTAGGAACAAGAGGAGTTGTCATTCATTGCATTTAGAGTACCCGATCAACATGAAGTTAAAGAGAAGCCACAGAAGCCCTAATGAGTCATAGCCTAGGTCACATCAGACACGCAAAATGGGTGGGAGCCCTATATGGCCATTACTATAAGATTGGATTTCATCCCAGGGACATGCGGGGTACCTGTCAAATTATCCATTCGGCATTGAGGAATTCCCGAGGGGTACCGCTCCTGCCTGCTCTCAGGTGAACCCAAAATGGCTGATGGCACCCAGAGTGTCAGACCCCGTGGTTTGGCTTTTACAGTGTAAAAGGAGAAGCTTGGAGGGGGCGCTTGTGTTTGACATTTGGCGACTCGGGTCCCAAAGCATCGAAAATCCATCTTAGTTGTTCATTTTGGAGGGAATTGGCGTGTGACCAAGTTAGAGTCCCTCAAACATTTCCCATCATGAATTTGAGAGAAAGATCTGTCACTTTCCCATCCAACAGACAACACTTTGGTAGATAGGCATAGGATTGCAGCAGGCGGTGCTCAGGGGAGTAGAAGGGCTATCTTTGGGAGGAAATAAGGTGTAATTGGGTTTTACTAGAGAGAGGGCACTACATTCTCAGGAAATTCGATTCATTGATGAAATCAAAACTGCCAGAATGAATCTGAGAAAGAGATTGGTTGGGAGCCTCTCCTGGATCGTCATTGAAATTATGGATGTCCAATGGTGAGGGCACACTGAGATGGTCCTCTATCTTGGTTCTTTTCATGGAGCCATCTGAAGTCTTCATCTCAGCCAGGAGAAGTACATACTATCCAGACACTTAATAGCTCAGCTACCCACCTTAGGCAGACCATCTTTGAATTATGGTAGAATATGGCCAATCACGGGCAGTTGATTGGCCCGACACCATCCCATTTAAAGTTACAGGCATCTCTCTGTACAGGCAAAAGGAGAGTATATGTAGGAATTTTGCCATTTGAAATCATGATGGTTGAGGAGAGCTCTAGAAATGTTTTAAAAGCTGTCTAGCTTTCAGCTTATGCATATGTATGATTTCTTGTTTTACTGTGATTGGTTCTTCTCTCCATCTAATTTTCATCCTCATTACTTCCCCAAGGGTTAGTGAGCAGATATTTTCGATCAAAGGTCGCAGGATTACGTTATGATAAAGGATTTGTTATTACATAATTGTGTCCTACAGCTTTCTGCGTTTGAATGTAAAGCCGATCTTGTGTTTTAAATGCACCTTCTTCTCTGGAGTCCTATTGAAACCTGTTATTTATAGCAGTTCCCTTTCTCTTGTAAGTCTTCCACTGTTCACCCTTTACTCAAATCATGCAAATTTACATAGAACCTCATACGCTCAGCACATACACGGCTTGGTTTCAGAGTTTGGGAATGCTATTGTTTTTGAGTTCCCTCCATTGGGTACTAAATCTAAACAACCCAGCGACATACAAAATTCAGGGCTCTCTTCTCCTGCCTTCCATGATATAGGAGTGACTTAGTAGCCAACATTTACGGCGTTAGACAGTTGAAGATTTTCCACAGGCGGAAGCGACATTGAGCGCCGATTTTGAAGGTGCCATCCCGGACTCAGAGACGCCGGGAATTTTCTTGTGCACTATGGCGACTCCTTGGCAGGAGCTCTGTTTCCCACATCATTTGAGCACAGGCGGCCCTTGTGCACTGAAAGGTGACCCTAAGGAGCTTTCTCAAAGGAAAGGTTCGATGGCTGCTTGACTGAGAACTTCTTGGGGTAATAATGATGTTAAGATCGGCCTTTGTTGATGAAGGCGAATAGGGATGGAACACTTTGAAACTATGCATCTTTCACAGCGATCACTTGTTCGAGGATCGATTAGAAGACTCCTTTACGTTCGATATGGAAATTTTGGCTCAAGGTTTGCTTTCTGTGACTTTACTCAGATAGTTAGTTTTCCTAATGCACTTCTTGATAGAGACATTTGGGAAGATTTCCTCCCCAAATTTCTGCGCAAAGAGTTAGAATTACCGAGGTGAGCATTCTTGGACTTCCTTGGAAGCTATTCGCTGGAAACACGTATACGCATGAGGATGTCAGTTAAGCTCTTCGGAGTATTCATTGGAGAACCCTCTTCCAGATGGTGTCAGATACCTTGAGCATCCATCTTCGCGGAGTTTCAGCACAACTTTCAATTCTTGTAAAGAGGTACATGAGTAGATTGTTTTGTAGCATGAAAATTGTTGAAATTTCTTTTTCTTACATTGAAACCTTTGTTGGCTACTGGACCATAGCTACACCAATAAATCCTACTATGGAAGCCTCTGTGAAAAAGTGAGGTGTTTAAATGAGTGGTGTGATGGCTCAAGGAATGGAAGCACGGCAATATCGAGATATTATTCTTAGATATTCATAAAGTCTTGGCTACCTCTTGTGGAGATTAGGTTTGTAAGAGCGGAATGTGGTCCCATGGTAGGTGGCTCCACTAAATATGGATTAGATAGGATGTTATGACTGAGAGTTTTAGGACGCTACATTTGCCAAGAGATTATTGTGGGAAGGGACTCTTTTCTAGAGTTTCTCTAAGGCCTGCTTGTTTTACAAGAGTTATAGGGAAAATATTACATAGGCAGAAGCGGTAGATGCGTCCCCATTATTGATATTTTGGCGGCAGATCCATTACGGAGGATCATATCCATGAAACCGCAGTTGTTGGATATTATAGTTATGATGAGCAACAAGCTTATCTTGCATTCGATCACTATGAACATACTAAAGGAAACCCGGTAATGAAAGAATCACCCCATGGTCCCTATTTATGATGAATATAGATTGGACTGGAGAGAGCGTAACAAGAGAAAAAGAACCGGGGAGAGGCGGTCTTCCCTTTGTTTGGAAACCGGTTAATTGAGCAACCACCACCGAGATCAGCCGAGCCTACTTGATTATTCACACTTTGTGGTTACTCCCGGAGACATTGACCATAGGTGAACAAGCGTATTATTATGTCGAGGAGGAGGTGTCATGCGCCATTTGGAAGTTGCACCACTCTATATGACCATTTGCAGAAATTACATGGAGTAGCATTTCCCCACCTTGGGCCATACATTTCATCTCAACTCGATGCAGCAAGAGGTTAGAAGGCAGTCGATTTTAAGAATGGAAATTTATTTTAAAATGTAGAAACCTTGGCCGATCTTACTTATCCTTCATATGCCAACTATAAATGTTTGGTGATATTTTTGTAAAAATATTCAATTTCTAAAATTTTATACAGTTTCTATAAAAATTTGGTGATTTTAAGGTAAATAATTTTATCCTATAGAATTTGGGTGAATCATTTTTAAAATATTGAATCCATTTATTTTGGAAAAACAAAATGGAAAATTAGCCCATATGAAGAAATTTGTAAAATCATCTATGAACTGAAGAGTGCCAACGTTATCTTTATCCACGGTTACACCATCATTAGTGATCATCTGACCGAAGGAGGAGCTTCTATCGGGAAGCTTCTGCCAGATAGCTATAGTGGAAGTTTCTTTCCACTAGTATGTATTTTATTAGCGTAAAGGCTGGGATGGAATCAGGCGACTCCGCAACCCAGCAAAGCAAGGCAACTGGCTTCTGAGAATGAAGTTCTTAGAACCGCCGCAGTGAATCTATACAACAAAGACCCTAATGTTGCTTGATAATTCTTGTCGAGCTTCCGGGCTTTAAACTCACCGGAGTTCGCGAGGGAAACACCAAAGCATTGATGCGGAGTCAAAGCCAGTAAAGTTTTCTCGGCCGGTGAATCGACCTACAAAGTTAATCGATCCCGGTCATTGGGTTTCGGGGCTATCAAGTTTCCCACGAGAGGTTTTGCCTTGAAGAGGCGATACCAATCGTTCAAAGTTTGGATAAATCCGATCTACGTTAGAGACGGTGGCTGACCGGTTAGCGTACTCAGGGGACGATTGGAGACAAAGGAGTTGTCGTCCATTGCACGCCAAGTCGCCCGATTAAGCGAAAGTTCCGAAAGATGCCTTTGGCGGCGCCTAGCCAGTCGCCTTTGGTCATCAGCGAGCACAGCAAATGCAGAGCCCCTATATAATAGCCGTACTGTCAGGTCGTTCGCCGAGGAAAGTGACACCGTTAGGTGTCAACGTCGGCCGATTCAAAGGAATTTGAAGTGCAGCTCCTCATTATAACTCCTTGAAACCTCGAACTGATGTTGATAAGCGCCAGAGTCGGACCCGATGGTTTTAGCTTTTGGTGCATTAAAGGGGAGAGAAACTTTGGAGGAGGCTTGTGTTTACGACGGTATTTTGTACTTTCGGGTCCCAAATGAAAATCCATCTCAGGGTCGTTCATTGTTTGGAGGATGGCGGTAGGAATACGTTAGGTCCTCGGAAGCATTTCTCCATGTGACTTTGAAGAGAGATCTTAATCTTCTCATCCATGAAGCCACGAGCACCGATATACTCGGTAGATAGGCATAGGGTCCTGATGGTCACTCTAGAGGGTAGAGAGGGGTTGTATTAAGAATGAAGAGGCATCGAATTTAAGATTCGAGAGGGGCACTACATTTCTCGGTGTCGGTCGACGTGAAATCGATGTCGCATGAATGAATCTCTGAGAAAGAGGTGGTTGAGGCCTCTCTCTCGATCATTAATTACAATTATGGATCATGTCTTAGGCACGCCGAGATGGTCCCTCTATATAGTTCTTTCATGGGTATGCGAGAGTCTTGACATTTCGACAAAGTCACGCACCGCATATCGAACAATAGCTCAACTACCTCACGAAGCGGGCCATTTCAGATAAAGGTAAGCTATGATGAAATCACCGGGCTAGATTTGGTTAAAGTGATGCCATCCATTGAAAGTTATGAGATGCCTCTACTGGGTGAGAGGAAGGGAGAGTATATGTAGGCATTTTTTCATTTTGTAATCATGGAGTGGTGAGAATGATATTAATGTAATGTTTTAACAACTATTCTAGCTTTTGGCTTATGCATATGTATATGAGATCTCTTGTTTTATGACGGACAGTTCTTCTTACTCCATCTAACTTTCATCTCATACTGAGAGGGTTAAGTGAGCCAGATGACTTCGTCGAATTCGCTATGATTCTAATATATGATAAAGATTTATTATTACATAATTGTGTCCTCTGGCTTTGTTTTTTGAATGTAAGTCGATCTTGTGATTAAATGCCAACCTTCTGGTCATTAGAAACACATTTGTTTATACGCGGAGACCTACTTCTCTTGTATGATCTTCGCTACATTCCGCAGCTTTACTACAACTCAACATCACAAAATTTATTCAAGACCTCACTTGATCGTGTATATTTGGCCTGGTTTCAGAGTTGGAATTCTATTGTTTTGAGTTTCCCTCATTCGATCTTATCTAACAGCAAGTGACGCCAAAAGCGATGGGGTACGTCGGGCTCACTCACTTGTCCGAGGAGTGACTTGGCCATCAGCGAGTTCTTCATTCTTATGAAATTAGTCTTGGAAGACCAGTCTCCGTCACAATGTAATCCTCCTCCTTACGTCCAGTTAGTTAACACCATGACACCAAAAACTTTGGCGGAAAGAAAACATAAATTGGGTTCTCAAGGAAAGTGGCCATTTCTTTGATTCTGCATAAAATTTACGTGCTACCAAATAAAGCGATTAAGAAAAATCAAATTGTTGAAATTAACCCAATTCATGATATTAGTATCAATCCATTTTTAAGAAATAACCATGAAAAGTAAATTTACTCCTTTCTTTTGTCAGCTAACTTTTGTGCATGGAGAAAATCTTGGCATTATAGATTTGTTGTCTCTTGCAGATTAGTTCGTTTAAACATCCAGCCTCAAAAATCTTTTTGATAGCATGACTTCTTCCAACAAAATTCTTTTTGGCTGCGCATTAGAACCAATTGGGCACCTGACCCCAAGAATCTTCTTCAATGAGAGCATACAGCCTTAGGGTCCAAGAGTGGCAACTGAAATCTTTTAAAACCTCCATACTTTCAGTTTTAGAAATGGACCGAAAAAATGCTTCAGACTATGTCATTATGGGCATTTAATGATAGAAAATCTGCCCAATTCAATAGAACTATTTCTCTATCCGCGACCAGTCACTCATTTCCTTGTATTGTCTGAAGAAGAAGATGTGAATTGATATCATACCAGATCTGATAAGTGATCCAAGTGTCTTGCTAGAAACCAGTTAGAGTCAGTTCTTGATTCCGCATCCACAAACTTCTTTTAGATCTTTGACGGAAACCAACCTCTCTTAGTGTTCTTGACCATTGTAGCATTTCCAAACCTATCTTCTTCAAAATGCGCATTTAGTCCATTTTCTTTACAATCATCTGCCATCGCTATAATTGCCCCATCGGCAGGAAGGTTTCCAAGGATATCTCAACCAGTGCCCGCAGAAGAAATCAAAAGAAGAAGATGTGAATTGATATCATACCAGATTTGATAATTGATCCAAGTGTCCTGCTGGAAACCAGTTAGAGTCGGATTCTTAGATTCCATATCCACAAACTTCTTCCGATCTTGTGGAAAATAAGCTCCCTCCAACCTCTCTTAGTGTTCTTGACCATTGTAGCATTGCCAAATCTGTCTTCTTCAAGCACATTGGTCAATTTTCTTGCAATCATCACCATCCATATAACATTAACCCATCGTGAGAAGGGTTCCCTCCAAGGATGTCTCAACCAGTGCCCGCAGAAAAAATCAATTTGACAAGGAAAAAGAAGAATGTTTTTACCAATGCATCTCGATGCTCTCCTGAGACAGTCGAATGGCTTTCAAACTTGGAAAGTGAAGAAAGGGCTACCAGGAATAACCAAGTACATGCTCAAAAAAATCAACACATTTGGAAAGAACTGGAAAAATAAAGTTGCTGCCCAGCTGGAGCTTTGCACCCATGCCAACCACAACTCGACATTTGTCCATTGCCTCGTCATTAATAATTCTCCCAGCAGTCTATATGCGTTTGTCCTCCACAATTGCCGGCGGAATCAACCTCCATGTGCAGTGTAAACACAATCGACAATGATAGAAGCAAGAGGAAAATTTAAATATGCTTTCTCTACTGCCAGACACGCTCAATCACAGCCGGATTTAACTCAATTTGGCAAATTTCAGTTTGGCAAATGGAGCGGCAATGAAAAGGGGTTTCTTCAGAAAATCTGCATGTAATCGCTCAAATTCTACATGTAAATCGCTCAAAATCTATGAATTTGTTGTGCCGTTATTGATTGCATCATGAAACGCGCTACATCAAGCCGTAAAGAAGAATGCCTTTTTAGCGACTGAAACCGAGAAATCATACAGATAATCAATTTCGTCATTTATTGCCTAGTTTGGATCACATTCAGTTGTGGGTGCCTGACCAGTAACATTTTGTTCTTCTAATTCAATTGTTTTCATTGTAACAAGTTGCTCCTCTTTGACAGCTGGGGTTGGTGCAACAACAACAATATCCTCGCCAATGCGGAGTATGGAGTCATCCTGTTTAAATGTGGCATTCACTACAGAAGAGAAAACTCTGTCCATTGCCTTGGATTATTCGAGCCAAGGATCTAGTGGTTGATACGTTATTGCAATCACTGTGATTACCAGTACAACAAGCACAAAGAATGTAAAACATACATCGCTAATAAATTTTATCAGTTTCTGTCCAAAGGTCTCTGCATAATTTGTCGACTTTATGCCTTCGTCTTTTGTCTCTGCAACTTCTCGAGAAGGCCCTTACAACAGAAGGGATTTGCACCACCAGTTTCATTTTAAATTTGAAATCATGCACCGGTACATAGAATAACTTTGGCCGAAACAGCATGGGATGAATAAGCTTACGATGGTCCTGAATTGGTCACTGCACCTATGAAATGAATTCAGATAGAGCTTTCGTGGGGCTCCCCCCTGAATGCCCAGATCTATTTTCCAGCATGAATGTTTCAATGGGTAAATGGAATGCCAAATATATTCTTCACAACTTCCATGGATGGTGAGCTATATTCAAAATGCACATTCCCATATATAACTATGATCAAATTTTGACCAGCGAGCAACACCATGAGCTTCGCACGCAGTATAATTGGGGTGAATAATCGTGCTCGAAATGAATCTCAGAAATCTGGATCGATCAATTCACGATGCAGCAGGTTTATAACCCGCAGTGAGATTCAGACTGGCATATAGCGCAAGGAGAATCAATGGAATCCATCCTCCAACAACCAATAGCTGACTGGGCGCACCAACGGGGGTCTCTTTGTTTTTTTTTTCCAAGCTAACAACTCCACCGACTACAAATGGGGAAGGAGAATGATATCGAATGGAAAGGTGAAACCCGGAAACAAACTAATAACTCCAACGAGCGGTCAGTGGATATTCATCTGCCAGCTATGGCAGTTTGGGAGGCGTGCAGAATGGGCGTGGGTGTGGGCGTGGACGTGCAGAATGGGCGAGTAGCCAGAGGAGGAATGGCATGGAGTTTACATCGTGGTGATTGAAATAGACTGGATCAGATGCAAGGTGGTTGTTTTTCTCCATGAGCAGGTCTCGTGCTCTCATTGATTCTTCTAGAATATGCACGAAGCAATTTTGTAGTAAAAAGAAGATTCAGAAATTCAACGTATGGGTTCTCTTTTGATTCACACGGTACAATTTTTTTTTTATGGTTTTTATTTTTTATTTTTATGGTTTGTATTTATTAATTGTTTTGTTTNAACAAACTAATAACTCCAACGAGCGGTCAGTGGATATTCATCTGCCAGCTATGGCAGTTTGGGAGGCGTGCAGAATGGGCGTGGGTGTGGGCGTGGACGTGCAGAATGGGCGAGTAGCCAGAGGAGGAATGGCATGGAGTTTAGATCGTGGTGATTGAAATAGACTGGATCAGATGCAAGGTGGTTGTTTTTCTCCATGAGCAGGTCTCGTGCT
>SNQJ01S0030999.1:23249-50044 GCA_010110895.2 Picea sitchensis | reverse complement strand
TGATATAATGGAAGCATAGGTGAAAAAATGTATGGTAATGAATGATATTTGTATGATGTTTTGAAGCCCAAACACATACCTAGATCTATTCTTTCGAAACAAAAATTTTCACTTATATTACCTTTCTCAAAGCACAAAGATTTAAGATCTTACCTTTTTTCTTCAGATTTGATTCCTTTCTTAGCACAGAGCTTCACAGTAAAGTAGCATATTGCGCACTAAAACAACAGATCTACGCACAAAGCTTTCTTTTCTTCAGTTCCCAGCAATCCCAGTTTCAGGTCATGACAATGGAACCATTTGTTGGCACAAGGGTAGACCCGGGGTTCAACACTTCAACAACACACCAACAAAACCCTAACTACTAGCCCTTTCGGCAATACCTGTGAAGCATATGAAGTCTCACTCAAGTAGAGGCAGGGGTGGTTGCAAGACTCAAGTGTCTACAACCTAGCTGGGCAACAGATATGTGATTACAACACTTAGCATAGAACTTAGCAGTGAACATTCATCAATGTTTAACGTTTATTCACATCGCAGGTCGAAACCCTAATTACAGGGCAACACAGTATTCACAAGATCTAATACATCCAAGCACTTAGCATATAGAAATAGATCAGATCTAGCATTCATTCACATTACTAAGCTCTAATCTACTATTATATCAGGTGCATCTAACATATATCATTGTACTAAGCATAAATCACATCAATAACATAACAACTATAACGCACAAAGAAACCACAACACAGGATATACGTGGTTCACGCAAGTGTGGGGATATGTCCACCAAGTCTTCTCTTCTTTATTTTTTTCTGTCAATCTTCTACAAGCACAGAGCCATAAGAACCCGCTCCGCATAGGACATGAGATCTGCATGCACCTCGCTAGACCCTCCTTCCCCAAGATAGGTTATAGCACAAAGCCTCCCTACAGTATGCACACATGCTTCTTACAATCACTTGAACTTAGTCTCTACAAGGTCTCAACACATAGTATGCACAAAGCATTTTCTCTTAGCTCACTGGCCAGATTACACACACAGGTCTCTCCTCTACTTACATCACCTAGCTTTCTATTTATACATTACAAAAGGGCCTAAACATGGGTAAACCCATGGGCCGACATCCCCATACCCATTACATAAAACCTAAACCAAAAAATTCCCTAAAAAGGGGTCGAGATCTCACGATATTCGCTTTGCCTTGCACTTCACCTTCGACCAGCCTGTCGAAGTCCCAAAAATGGTCAAACATGACCAAGGTTATCCAAAACTTGGTCAAGGTCCAACAAGTGGTGAGGTAAGTGGTCCAACAAGTGGTGAGGTAAGTGGCCCCACCAGTAATACCAACTTAGAGGGAGTCAGGAGGCTCAGAGGGAGTCCAACTTCAGAGGTATTCAGGAGGCTCAGAGTGAGTTTGAATTTAGAGGGAGTTAGGAGGATTAGAGGGAGATTCATTTGCTCAGTGGGAGCCAACCTTCAGGTCTAGATGGGAGAGAGGAWTATTCCAATATTTTTAGGAGGGTGTCATGGGTTGAAATGGCCAAATAGGAGGTTCTAAGGAAGGAGGATTCTAGGATAAGGATGTATTCTAAGGAGGGATCATGCCAAACAACATGATTTTATTCATTGAATGACRATGCAACTAGTTAGGAGGACTAGAGATCAAGATTTGATTCAGTGATAGAGAGAGAAACCAATTAGATGGACTGGAGAGAAACTCTAGTAGACAATCCAATATGGGAGATAGAGCTACTTCTAGGTGATGATGGAGGATGGAATTCCTCCCTCATTAAGATGGAGTGTTTCTTCTTTGGTAGCATCTAGAGGCATTCTCACTTATGGAGTGTGGTGAAAATGCCTTTCTTTCTAAGAGGGGGTGTTTATTTTTGTATCTTTGAACATGTATTTTCACATGAACCTTGGTGTTGGGTATGTGGGAATCATCGTGGGCACCACATCACACTTTATAGGTTTGGTGATGGGATTTTTGGGCTCGTGTTGGGGCTTCACACCCACAAGGAAAGCCTAATTTGATGTTGAGTTGTGGAGGGGATTCTATGGAGACCCCTAAGTATTGTATATAAAGAATAGAAGTCATTGTAACATTTCATATCATGTAGAGTGTGGGGAGACATGATGGATATATCATAAGTGAGTCTTCACTTGTGCTAGGAGGATTGGTGATCTCGGAAAAGGGGAAGTCTGCAAGGTGGAAAATTTGTCCCAAGAGAGGGGAGCGAAAAAGGTTGAACATGTGAGAAAATTTTCCATACCATACACGATTTGTAGGAGGACGAAGTCCATATATACATCGGTTGTAGAAGGAAAAATAACATATATGGTATACATGATTTGTAGTGGAGAAAACACTGTATGATCGTGGGTTTCCAGTTGGTGAATTGTGTATCTGAGTTTCTAGCTAGGTACAGATTTGTATAGGCTCACAAGTGACATCAACAGGTTGTACATGTGGTCTATAGATGATTCGTGTGCAAAGGAAATTTCCAAATATTGTTGAGGTTTTATTTTATGATTTGTATGGTTACTAGAGAACAAGGTTGTTCTCAGTTTTGGAGAATTTCGAGGACAAGGTTGTCCTCATATTTTGGTGATATTGTAATTGTTGGGAGGGTTTGTTTTTCCCTCGTGATTTATGATGTTAACAAGATTACAGAAAAAACATATTGTGTGTATTGTGTATGGAATGATTCATCTCTGATCTTGTTTTTTTGTTGCATATGTTTTTAGTCAATAATTTTAGTGTAAATTTATTCAGTGATAGTTAGATCACTAGGAAAAAAATTTCATATTTGAAATTAGTCACATAGAGTTGCATGTGAAAAATTACATTTATTACATATAAAACATATTATTCTATATACTTGAGGGGTTAGGGAGGTTAGGACCCTAAAAAAATACAATTTATGGGTGAGTGGAAACTCAGTTAACAAGACAAAACATAATTCATAGGGGATTTAGCTAATGAATCTTGCATCTACTAACTATAAAACAAATTCAAGAAATAAAAATCAAACCAAAACCACAATATACCTCAATAGAGTAGATTACACCCACATGGTATAAAAACTGGAGATTTGTTTTGCTCGGGAAAGTCATTATGGGTGAGATATGCATTCCCAAAAATCTCATGCATTGTTACTCACAAAAAATAAATGTAGATGGGCATGGTTCAAAGATTCCTTCACTCATCATGGATAGGCTCCTTCACTCCTTTGTCAAGTTATCTTCAATCAAGATACACTCTTTGAGCTCTCATCTCTATAAACTTCCCATGTTCTCCTTACCTCCCCCTACTCTTCATTCTTCAATACAACCTTCATTTTTAATGGGATGCCTTTGGAATTCCAACAATCACAATGGTTCATTTACACTTCCATTTGTTTTCCAGAAAGAAAAAATAAAAATAAAAATAAACATTACATGCTTATTACAAATTTACAAGAAGGTTTGATAAAGATACAATTTGAATCAGTCAACAAGCACCTAAATTTTTAATTTTTTTTAGATATGTGATTTGTCATATTTAAATAACACAATAATATTTCATTCAACGAGTAAAACTATGGTTGGGGAAGGATAAACACAAGAAATACAAGTGGAATCTGATTGTTGGAAACCCTTTTAACCACTGCTGGTACCCCTTCAATTAGTACCACATCATAAAGTACCTATATATGAAATATCACTTCCATGTACCCTTGGTTATGTAGGAATCCCCCTATGTATACCTGAAACTATCTCTAGATAATATAATCATCCATCTTGTTCCTACAATATACCAAGAACAACACTCAAAGAAATCTTTGTCTAGTTACTAGGTAGTTAAGTAGTATGGATAAGGGAATGATTGAGCCTCCTTAGTCATTTCCCTAAGATATTGGGTTGAGTACTACTGTTGTACCCTACATGTATATCAAATAGATATAGAAATTGACACTCCACTATCCTTAGGACATGGTTTCATTTTTCAGTGAGCTCGCCCAT
Organism: Picea sitchensis; assembly: GCA_010110895.2. Taxonomy (NCBI): domain Eukaryota; kingdom Viridiplantae; phylum Streptophyta; class Pinopsida; order Pinales; family Pinaceae; genus Picea; species Picea sitchensis. The sequence goes on along the minus strand of SNQJ01S0030999.1, from coordinate 46,035 downwards.
GAAGGATATGTATAAACAACCTCATACTTCCTTAGACAACATGACCACCCATTGTAATATTGGTAGATTGGAATTCATGGAATTTAAACTTAATAAACTTTATAAGAACATAAATGGGTTGGATGAGAAGTTGTATGAGAAGTTGGATAAGAATATGGATGATAAGTTTGAGAAACAAATTCAACAAAACCTATCCAACTCAGAAAACAAGTTGAATGAGAAGTTGTTGAGTATGCTAGATCAAGGCATACCAGAAGAACACCACTTGAATGCATAGCATATTAAGCCACACTAGGAAGAAACTTATAACTCATGACTATTTATCTAGACACAACCCTCTTTAGGTATGTAGATTAATAGATGAATGGATAATAACATATGGAAACATTCTCTTAAGTTGGTTCTGAATGAGTTAGATGGTTCTGACCCATGAAGATGGGTCACCTAAATGGAATTTTACTTCTCCCTCCATGGAATTATTGATGACATGATGAAATTCAAGATGGGGGTGTTGTATCTAGATCTGAAATGATGGAAATGTCATAAGAAATCATATGTAGGTTACATTTCCTGGAGTCAATTTTTTAAATATATCCATGCATGTTTTGGGAGAGATATTAATTATTTGGGGCAGCTTACCAAGTTACACCAAATAGGATTAGTCATCAAATTTATGGAATACTTTGAGAATTTTTCCATTTGTTTAGATAAATTAACAGATTCTTTATACAAATAATGTTTCTTTAGTGGCCTCAAGGAGGTTATTCAAGAACAATTCCAAATGCAGTGTCTTGTTGTATGGTTTGAAGTGAATCAAAGGTCCCTAGAAGAAGAGATGGTGATCAATGCACAAACAAAAAAGGAAACCTTCCTTCCTCACACTCATCCTCCCTAGGGTAATTCCCAAAGTAAAAATCCTACTCATACCTTGAAAGTATAATGGTTGTCTCTAGAGGAAATTGAAGAATTACAAAGATGTAGACTTTTCTATAATTGTGATAAAAAATATTCTCTAGGTCATCGTTTTAAAGAACAAAACTTGCTCCAAATTGATATGACCACACAAGACATGACCGAAGAAATAACTTCCAAAGAGATTCCATTGTCACAAGTTGAAGACACCAATACTCAGAATCAAGTGTATATCAAGCCTTCATTCCCTAATTAAGAACCCCTAATATCTATGAATGCATTATCGAGAATTTAAACTCCATAAACCTTGAAACTCATGGGATACATCAAGCACCAAACAGTCTTAGTCTTAGTTTACAGTGGTAGTATTCACAATTTCATTCACAATTGAGCGTAATAAACCTGTTACTGATTTTTTTGTACACTCGGTGCACAACATTCAAATCATGATTGCCAATGGAGGTATGATGAAATGTTTGGGTAGATGTGAAAATATCAAACTTTATATGGGAGACTATCAGCTCAAAACCCATCTATTTTCCATCAATATGGGTGGTTGTGATATAGTATTGGGGGAAGAATGGCTATGCACATTGGGACTAATCACCATGGATTTCAAATAATTGTATATGAGTTTCACTAAAGAGGGTCATGTACAAACCCTTCAAGCGATTTAGGTAGGTTATTTTGAAATAGTAATATCTCATCATATGGAAAAGTTGTTAAAGAAGGGCCACTTTGGAATTATTTACCAATTTAGTTCCATATACATTATGGATAATATGACATAAGAAATACACCCAAAATTGTAGTTGGTCCTAAAAAACATTCATCATGTATTTGAGATACTAAAGGGTTTACCCCCTTCTTGAGGAGAGCATGACCATCGAATTCACTTGATTCCAGGAAGTCATCCATGAAATGTATGTCCTTATCAACACCCTTTTGCACAAAACAATGAAATAGAAAATATCATTCATGAATTGTTGGAGGTGGGGGTCATATATCCTAGTATAATCCCTTACTAATTACTAGTAGTAATGGTGCGAAATAAGGAAGGAACTTGGTGCATGTGTCTTGATTTTAGGTCTCTTAATAATTTTATGGTTAAGGACAATTTTTTCATCCTATTTATTAATGATCTCTTGGACGAACTTCATGGAGAAAAGTTTTTCACTAAGATTGATTTTCATTCTGGATACCACAAAATCAAGATGAAAGAGATAAACATCCCAAAGACAACATTTAGAAAACACAAAGTTCATTTTGAGTTTTTAGTGATGCTTTTGGGTCTTTGTAATGCTCCATACACTTTCAAGAGCCTCATGAACAAGATTTTCAAACTATTCAAATGCAATTTTTTGTTGGTATTCTTTGATGATAAATTGATCTATAGTAAATCATGGGAATCACACATAAATAATGTTGATAATTACTAGAAACTCTTGAGAGAAAACAAACTATTTTTGAAGCACTCCAAATGTTATTTTGGGGCTCTCAATGTTGAATATTTGGATCACATTGTAAGTCAGGAGGGAGTACAAGTTGATCCCAAGAAAGTGTTGGCCATGCAATATTGTCCCCATTCCAAAACACTAAAGAGATTGAGGGGATTCTTAGGACTTATGGGCTACTACAAGAAATTTGTGAAAATTTATGGAAAAATTACATCTCTCATAACTTCACTAAAAAATAATGCCTTTATCTGGAATGAGGTAGCAACATAGGCCTTCACTACTTTAAGGGATGGCATGTGAACTACTACAATACTAGTAGTGCATGAATTTAATAATATTTTTTTCTTAGAATGTGATGCATCAAGTAGAGGTCTCAGAGTAGTGTTGATGTAAGAAGGATTATCCTTAGAATTCACTAGTAAGGAAGTGCATGACCATACTTTGGGAAAATCCATGTATGAGAAGGAAATGATGGCTATCCTTCATCCAATCCAGACTTGAAGACCATATCTTGTAAGGGGGTGTTTTTATACCAAGACTAACCATCTTAGTATTAAGTACTTTCTCTTACAAAAATTATATTCACTACAACAACATAAATGGGTCACCAAGATGTTGGGATAAGATTATGATATCACATATATAAGGGTAAAGAGAATGTTGTGTTTGATGCTTTATCCATAAAATTTGAGGAGGATGGGTCACTCCTTTCCTTATCATTAAAAATTCTAGGATGGCTTGAGTAAGCTCACAAGGAATGGATAGAAAATAGTACTTTAAGTGATCTCATCCACTGACTTCGGGTATATCCTAAAGCACATAAAATTTATACATAGAAACAAGATACATTGTGGTATAAATGACACATTGTTCCGGAAAAATATTTGACCCTAACACAATGAGTCATAGTGGAGATACATTCATCACCGATAGTAGGTCACTCTATCTTTCATAAATCCTATGAAAGAAATAAACGTTCATTCTTCTAGGATGGCATGAAAAAATATATCCAATATTGTGTAGCATCCTAGAATCATTTCCAAAGAAATAAAGGAGAGACGATGGAGATATCGGGGGAATTGCAACCACTATCAATCCTAACATATATATAGACAAAAATTTCAATGGATTTTATCAAGGGAATCCCAAAAGTAGCTAACAAATTAATCATCATGGTGGTTGTTGATTGTGTTGGAATATTGAGAGGGGGAGGTGAATTAGTATGAGAAATTTTTACTACTTTCAATCACAATATATAAAATTAAACTTTATTAATAGTATATCATTTATTATTGCATTCAATATATCATGAGCATATAACCATAAGAAATACCATTCAACAATATCACATCAGATACATAGTACACCAGAATTTACATGGAAATCCAAATGGGAGAAAACCAGAAAATGATTTCTTATATATATCAAGAATACATTCATAGGAAGAACCAACTTCCCAACTCTATAGCACCAACTAGAAGGAGGCACCTAACACCTAATTTACCGGCACCAACATGAAGGTAGCTCCAACTCCTTAAGCTATCTAGCACCAACTAGAATGAGGCTACGACCCCATGGTTTACATGCACCAACTTGAAAGAAGATTCAACTCCCTGAGTTCTTTGACACCAACTGGAAGGAGGATACAACCCCCTTTCCTTGCATTGTCATTCCGCCTTGAAATATAAGTGTAGACTCACTTTCACTACCAGTGATCAATCTGTAACTTCCATAGTCACTGATACATCAACCTATGACTATCACTGTCACATCAACCAACCTGTCACTATCATATCAACCAAACTTTCATTGTCACTGTCACATCAACCTATGACTACCATTGTTGCATCAACCTATCACTAATGGTCAACCAATCATCCAACCTATCACTATCACTGTCACTATCATTGATATCCCATCATCAACCAACTATAACTATATCCACTCACATGGATACCAAAACCATCACCAAACCATGTACATCAACCATGTTATAGAACCTGTACCATACCATGTAACAAAACATGTACCATATCATGCACCAACCATGTACCGAAACTTGTACCATACCATGTACATCAACCATGTGCCGAAACCTGTACCATACCATGTACATTAGCCATATACCATATCACTCACGATATGTCTCAATCATGCCATACACCATGTACCATAAGATATCATCAATGAAGTGCCTCAAGCATGTGATAACATCACCATGACATATAACAAACCAGATACCAAGATAGCCAAGATAAACTTCTAACAATGTACCATATCATCAAAAAGGTATACCCTATCATGTACTATCATCATCAATACATGCCTAAAGCATGTACCATAATAATAACCCTCAATAACACATGTAAATCATACATCTAATCCTATAGCATACTTGATACAAAATATTACAGACCTATAGCTCTTCCTCAACTTCAACAACAAGAGAATAACATCTTCATAAATCACTACATGTAATGAATAAAGGTATGAAATTTTAACCACAAATATGATAAGATCTTTCTTCCGTCTCCTCAAAATTTCAGGGTTTGAGACTTCTGAGAACAAAATTTATAGTGAAAATGGAAAACCTTCATGAATTTTATCCTATTATGGAGAGAGAAATTGTACAAGATGCCAAACATTCAATATTTGATATATGATTATGAAATTCACACAAAATATACTACATATTGTTATCCTTCCATTAAAATTGATATCACAGAATTTGGATCCTCTATGAGGAAGTTATGACTGTTTTAACCATAACACCTGTTTGAGACTAGTTTCATGACTAAGCAAAAACCCTATCTTCCATAGAGTGTATTTCCAAAAATACAATGACTCAAAAGATGCAACTTTTACCATAGGTACCCTTCTATGTCATCACAATAGTATCCAAGTTTCACTATATGAATCATTATAGAAAAAAAGTTACAACGAAAATGGTAATATGACCTTTTGCAAACATACCTTAGAACACATCATCACAAGACTTCATATTCCCTTGAAATTTAAACCTTCTTCACTTCATTTTCCCTCTAAAATTTGTACCACACTTGTACTAAAAGATCACAAGATTGAATGATGAAAATGGGAGGTCATTAATGTGTATTTATACTTTTTCAAGGTAACTTCTCTCCCTAACTTTAGGGCTTCTTGAACTTTCTTGTTACAATGAATTTATCCTTTAATTAATGACTTGCAACTATTTAGGGGGCTTATTAACCATTCTTTGGGGCTTCCACCTACAAGAGACCATAACTTCTCAACCTTGAGGAACCACGTGGCATACCACCTACTATTGGAGACAACATGACGAGGAATATCCATCTATGAGTGTGTTACCTGCATTTACACTATCCTTCATCCTCTTTTTCCTCAAACAACTTCAAGCTTCATGACCACACCTATGGGGCTTCTTATAGATTTCATGTCCTTATTCCTCAAACAAATTTGGGCTTCATGACCACACCTATGGGTTTTTTTTTGACTTCTTCAAAGCATCTTCCTATGATGTCCGTGCTTAAAGCTACGCCATAAGGGGACCACTTTGGAGACTTCTCCAAATACACCTATTACATGTGTTGACATCAATGAAAACCACTTTTGTTGACATCAATGAAAACCATGTATCCAAAAACATCAATTACAAACAAATATCCAACAATATCCCCCTTTGGCATTGATGGAAAAAATCATACTCCAACACTCATACTCCACATTTGACCAATGCTCCTTATCTTTCTCTCCTCATGTTTCTCTCCTTCTTTGAAATCAATGGAAATGGGTATCTCCCCTTGGGGCTGCTCCCCATGTCTTCATTCTTATGACATTTCTCTTCTAATATTTCTCTTTCTCCTCATTTGACATCATGGGAAAAAGGGTAACTCCCCCTATCAGTATACCTTCTTTGAAGAATCTTTCTCTGACTTCATGTGCTCCCCTCATCTTCATGCTTATGATATTTCTTTCCTGATCTCTTTCTCTGGATATTTATCTTCCCTTGAATTCTCTGCAAGATATCATGTAGATCAATATGGGGCTTCCTATAAATACTTCCTTTCCTCTGTTATAGGTATTCTTATCCATTGGTGCTTCCTTTTGCAATTTACTGACATATATAAAAACATTCAAATTAACTTGACTTCAAGTCTTCATGGCTTGTCAATTTCACTTCAATGACCATACTTTCCTCTGATGATATAGCTTTTGCTGATGATTTATCATCCCTTTTTTGTTGTGCCTTTCACTACTTTCCTTCCTGTGACTAAATGATTCCATTGATTCCAATTGTTAATATGCTTTCATCCACTGTTATGCATATTCTCTGTACTTTGTACTAAATATCTCATGAATCCATATTTTTCCATATGTCATGAAACTATCCATGGATCTACCACTCAACTACACACAACGCTGACTCATCTGCTTCAAATGAAATGCTCTATATGAATATCTACCTAAAAAGTGTCGTTCATATGAATTAACTTTGGATTCTACAAGTTTATGACCATAGTTAGTACATGTAAAACAATGACCCAAAAAAGAATTTTGATACTTGGGAGTGAATGATCTTCTTTGTGGTGTAGTCCTTTTGAATTCCTACCTTTGTTGATCACAATATTTTCTTTGGTTGTTTCCTTCATGATGGTTGAATCTTCCTTGCTGCATGAATGTAGAAGGTCTTCTATATTCATTCCTTTCTGACTCTTGCTGACGATGATTCCTTCTTTTGAGAACTTTTGCATAAGTCTGTTGTTCTGCTTCTTTCATCATGGAGCTTGAACCTTCCTCATAATGAACTTTCTTGTATCATAGTCCAGACTTGTCATTGTATGGAATTTTACTGTTGAGAATGTTTTCTAACACTTGAGAACTTTTCAAATTCTTGTTGAGATTGTTTACTTGAACTCTCAATGACATGAATTCTTCTTCAATCTTCTCACACTCCTTTTATTTCTTAATCATCTAGATCTACATTACTTTTTTTTCCTTTTTCCTTCTTCAAGTTGAGTTTTCAAGGAGGTGATTTCTTCTTTGAATGATTTTTTTTCTTCCTTTATTTTTTCAGCTCAGTTAAGGCGTTGATTGATTCTGCCTCAAGAGCCACTTCACCTTCTTTTTTTTCACTTTTAGGAGTTCTTTTCTTAGTTTTCGTAGCCATAAGGAGTACTCTTTCAAAGTCACTATTTCTTTCATAATCTTTATTAGATGATGAATTGCATTCTTTTGAGTAGAGAGTTTTCTTGAAGACTTTCCTTTTATCTCTTTTCTTGTTTCCCTTTTGATATTTATTTTCTTACTTGAGATCTTCTTATTCATCACTATTTGAATTCTTAGCATAAGGACATTTGTTTACAAAATGACCAATTTTACCACAATTTAAACATTTTAAGGGAAGAAGACCTTTGTACTTGTTAGTTCCTCTCTTCAACTTCCTTACGAAGTTGGATATTTCTTCATGTTCATATAAATCATCGTTGCAGTTGCAATTTGACTTATTCTTATTCTTCTTCTTTGTATTCTTGGATGCTTTGAAATATTCTTCCTTCTTGGATGGCTTCTCCTATTCTATTCTCATTTCATAAGATGTAAATATTCCATGTTGCTCGTCCATGATTATCATACCAATATATGCTCTTTCTTCTAGTGATGAAATATTAGGATCAAATCTCATTGGAAGAGACCTTAGTATCTTCTGGACAATGACTAGTTATTTAAATTCTTCTCCCAAGACTTTAATAGGGTGAACTATTTCATCAACTCGTAGAAAGTAGGTTGCAATATCTTCATATTCCTTCATTTTCATATGTTCAAATTGACCTTTATAGGTTTGAAGCTTGGTCCCTTTGACTTTGGCTTCTCCTTCATAAACATTGTGAAGTTTATCCAAAATATCCTTTGCAGAATCGCAGTGCATAACTTTGACATATAATGAGTGATCTAGACCATTCAAAATTGCATTTGTAGCTTTCAAATTCTTTTCACTGAGCTTCTTTTCACTGAGCTTTCAAATTGTCTGTCAGAATAGTGGTAGGTGTTGTATATCCATCTACTATTTCTTTCTAAACATCAATTCCATGTTATTTTATATATGTTTTCATATTTCTTCCCAAAAAGGCATAGTTCTTCCCATCAAGTTGTGGTACTCCAATATTAGCATACTCCATGATCTGCCTTCTAGTGGTTAAAATGTTTTCTTGAAGGGCATGCTCTGATACCAATTGTTGGAATAATGAGAGGTGAGGTGAATAAATATGAACACTTTTTACCACTTTCAATCACAATATATAAACTTCAACTTTATCAACATTATATCATTTATGATTTCATTCAATATATCATGAGCATATAACCATAAGCAATACCATTCAACAATATCACATCATATACATAGTACAACAAAATTTATCTGGAAACCCAAATGGGAGAAAATCACAAAATGATTTCTTATATATATCAAGAATACATTCATAGGAACCACCAACTTGTCAATTTTCCAACACCAACTGGAAGGAGGAACCAACCCCATGATTTGTAGTCACCAATCTAAAGGAATATCCAAGTCCCTAAATTCTATGACACCAACCAGAAGGAGGATATGACCCCCTGATTTATAGGAACCAACCTGAAGGAAGATCCAACTCCCTGAGTTCTCCAATGCCAACTGAAAGGAGGCTACAACCCCCTTTCCTTTCCCCATCCTACCACCCTGAAATATAAGTGTAGACTCACTGTCATTACCACTGATCAACCTATAACTTCCACTATCATTTATATATCAACTTGTGATTACCACTGTCACATCAACCAAGTTGTCACTGTGACATCAACCAACCTGTCACTGTCACTATCACACCAACCCGTGACTACGACTGTTGCATCAACCTGTCATTGATGATCAACCAATCATCCAACCTGTCACTATCATTCCCACCTTCACTGATATACCATCATCAACCAAATATAACCAGATCCGCTCACATGGATACAAAAACCATCACCAAACCATGTACATCAACCATGTACTAGAACTTGTACCATACCATGTGCATCAACCATGTACCAAAACCTGCACCATATCATGCATCAACCATGTACTGAGACATGTACCATACGATGTACATCAACCATATACCATATCACTCATGATATTTCTCAATCATTCCATACATTGTGTACCATAATATATCATCAATGAAGTGCGTCAAGCATGTGATAACATCACCATGACATACCAAACCAGATACCAAGATAACCAAGATATACTTCTAACAATGTATCATATCATCAAAAAGGTGTACCATATCATGTACCATCATCATCAAGACATGAATCAAGCATGTACCATAAACATAACCCTCAATAACAAATGTAAAGCATACCTTTGATCCTATAACAGACTTGATACACAATATTACATACCTATAACTCTTCCTCAACTTTAGCAATAAGAGAATAACATCTTCATCAAACTTTAACTCAAAATTATGGGACTTGTTATGGAATAGTCACAAAACCTAATTTTCAACAAGCATAACTCCATACATGTATTGAATAAGGTTTTAAATTTTAACCATAGATACTCTGAGATATTTCTTCCATCTCCTCAAAATTTCAGGGTTTGGAAATTCTCAGAACAAAGGTTATAGTGAAAATGACAAACCTTCCTAAATTTTATCCTATTCTTGAGATTGAACTTGTACAACATGCCACACATTAAATATTTTATATCTGATTTTGAAACTCACACACAAGATACTACAGATTGTTAAATTTCCATTGCAATTGGTCTCACAGAATTTGGATCCTATATGAAGAAGTTATGATTGTTTTAAGCGTAACACTTGTTAAAAATAAAAGGGCCCAAAAGCTGAAAATTTTACCACGACTACCTTGCTATGTAGTCTCAACAACCTCCATTTTTTACTATCTGAATCATTCTAGAAAAGAGTTATAGAGAAGATGTCAATATTACCTTTTACAAACATACCTTAGAACACCTCATCACAAGACTTCGTCTTCCCTTGAAATTTCACCCTTCTTCACTTCATTTTCCCTCTAAAATTCATACGACACTTGTACTAAGAGATCAAAATATTGAATGATCAAAATGAGAGTTTCTTAATGTGTATTTGTACTTTTTCAAATTAACTTATCTCCTTAAATTCAGGTCTTCTTGAACTTTCTTGTTACAACCACTTTATCCTTTAAATAATGACTTGTAATTGTTTAGGGGCTTGTTAACCATTCTTCGGGGCTTCCACTTTCAAGAGACCTTAACTTATCAACTGTGAGGAACCACGTGGCATACCACCTACCATTGGAGACAAAATGATGAGGATTACCCATCTATGAGTGTGTTACCTACATTTACATTTTCCTTCATCCTCTTTTTCCTCAAACAACTTCGGGCTTCATGACCACACCTCTAGGGATTCTTGTATACTTTATGTCCTTATTCCTCAAACAACTTCGAGCTTCATGAACATGCCTCTGGGTTTATTTTAAACTTCTTCAAAGTTTCTTCCTGGGAGCTCCATGCTTAAATCTATGCCATTAGGGGACCACTTTGGAGAGTTCTCCAAATACACCCATTACATTTTTTGACATCAATGACAACCACTTTTGTTGACATCAAAGAAAACCATCTATCCAACAACATTAATGACAACCAAATATCCAACAAATTGTCTTTCAAAATATACTATTTTTTTCCCTATCTCATCCTTTCACTCCTTCCTTAGTTTCCTAGACCTTCATGGATAATATCTTTAAGATACATGGTATGCCCACTTCCATTGTATCAGATTGGGACCCCACATTTACAAGAAAATTTTGGTAGGATATATTTAAAATTTAAGGTACACAGTTGAATATGAGCATTGAATATCATCCTCAAACTGATGGTCAAATATAATTGGTCAACAAGTGCTTAGAAAATTATTTGATATGGTTTGCTTCTAAAAATCAACACCAATGAGAACAATGGATTCCCCTTGTTGAATGGTTGTATAATACCACTTATCATGGAGCTACCAAAATGACACCATATGAGTCTATTTATGTCCCACACCCCTTTTTAGTGGCATCCTATGTACCATGCACCTACAATGTTCATGTAGTATATAAAACACTTCACACTAGAGAAGCCCTTTTCCATATCCTTAAGGACAAATTGGATATGTTGTAAAATAGAATGAAACAATAAGTTGATCATCATATATATGAACATTATTTTTCTTAATGGGATCAAGTGTTTCTTTTCATGTAGCCTTATAAACAAACATAACTCAAAGATAAAGTTCCCTAAAATCTATCACCTAAGTTCTATGGTCCCTATTAGATCATACAACACATTGGTTATATCATCTACAAGCTAGCTCTCCCAACCCACTCCAATATTCATCTAGTCTTTCATGTTCCCTATTTGAAGAAGGTTGTGGGATCAAAGTTCAAAGTGCACACTAGCCTAATAGAACTTGATGAAGAGGGTTCCATATAGGTATAGCCAAAAGTAGTATTGGATACGAAAGAGTGTTAGTTACACTAGCGCACGATCATAGAAATATTGATCCAGTGGAAATATATGCAACCAAAATATGCCACATGGTAACCAACAACAATTATACAACATTTCCTTACCTTCAACATTGAGGGAAATTCTACTTTTGAAGGGGGAGGGAATGTTAGGGTACTACCCTAACCCCCTTACCTAGATACTTTATTATTTTGTGAGGCCACCTTTCTTGAATAAGGCCCATTAAATAGTTCGTTAATAGTCTCTCATTGTAAAAAGGTTCATCTTTATTAATAGGACCCAAATTAGTTAGCCAACCCTCATTATAAGTGGGCCCACAGGTAGTTAATATTATCTATGTATAATTATATTGAGTAGAAGGTTATGTAATGTTTTTTCAAGAATTGTTATTGTAATTGGATCTTTTATCTAGGAGGTTTCCCCCCTTGAATATGCAAGTGAAAATAACTCTCTATTTTTTATTATCAAGAGATATTCATTAGGGTTAATATACTTTCTCTTGTGTTCTTATTTTTGCACTACATTTTATGTGATTTCTCTAAAGTATTTGGGTTAAGTAAATTTCACAATCCCAATAGATTTTCATCAATTGGTATAAAGGAACCTTTTATAAAAGTTGTTATACAAATTCAAGATAAAGTGAGAAGGATTGAAGAATCATCCCTTACTTTTGTAGAAACACAATAATGTGGAATTCATACAATACAAGTAAAAATACCCAAGGTGATTTTGGGACTCTCTTAATCATATGTATTTTTCATTTTGACCATGGTTGTGTCACCAATAACTAGAATCCTATCCATGTAAGCAAATTCAACTAGATTAAAATAAAATTGTGAATATCAAGGATGCATGTAATACCCTATATATAAAAATTCAAATGGAAACCCTAATGAACATGAATATAATTTAGTAGCATCAAGTAGAGTCAAGGAATGTAGATGTTGCAAAGAAAATAAAATTAGTAAATGCATGAAAATATCAAAGTTTATATAGAATGCCCATTAGTAAAAGGTGAATATAATGCCCATATTAACATTGTGATCGCATGCTTTATCTATTTTCATGCAAATTCTATGAGTTAGGTAACTACATCACATTTCATTTAATATATAGGTTGGGGTGAATAGAAATGAAGTATCATTCATTTGTTAATTATTAATAACATATTTTAACAAAAATAGTACATGGAAAATATTTTTCAAGCTTTAGGAGAAATAGAAAGCCATAATATGATTGAAAAACACCAATACATTGTGGAAATTTGATTTTTATGTTGGTGTGATGGAACTAAAGTAGAAATTTAATTGTAAAAATCTAGCACCCTATGTTATATATTTTCCCATCATCCATGAGTATATACCTTCATATGAGTTTGTTAATTGGTTCTTTAGGGTGGGTCCAAAAAATATGTCAACATCAATTGTTGGTTGTGGAGCCTGATTATCTTCCTATTTCATAGGTCTTTGTTTCTATCCGTGTTTATACCCCTTGAAGACTATACACCCTGGAATATTGTACACCCCTCCATGCGAGGGGGTTTGCAGGGGGGACTTGCCCCCCTTGCAGGGTCCAGGGGGCTCATCCCCTCGGATGGGGGGTCCGGGGGAAAGCAGACCCCTGATGGGGGTTCAGGGGAAAGCATTCTCTGATGGGGGTTGGGGGGTGAATCCCCCGAAGGAAATTTTTCCTCGTAAATGTATATTGTAATTTCATAATAAATTTGGACAGTTCATTATAAGGTCGCATATATGCCGATATAGTTTAAGTTAGGGTTTTTTTCCCTAGAAGGAAACCCTGTTTTATGAGGGGAATGTATTGTGGCTATGAATCATTGCGAATATTGTATTATGAGAGAGGATAATGTGAGAGAAAGAATAGGATGTTACAACTTGTGTGTTGTAGGTTGTATCCCTTCATTTGCTGGATAATAAAAAAGAAGGACTTGGAAATTTATCTGGTGGATGTAGCTCACACTGGGCGTACCATGTATATCTGTGTATCTATTGTTTTGTGTATATTTTGTGTTTTATTTATGCATTTTATTTTATTTTATTGATCCACGATCTGTTTTTTATAACAACTGGTATCAAAGAGAAATATAACTAGTAGGAAAAGAGGATTCCTAGTTTGAGTGGGAGTAATGGCGGAAGATGGAAAGTTTAGGGTCGAGAAATTTAAGTGCCAAAACTACCAGTTACGAACGATCTAGATGGAAGATTATTTATATCAAAAGGATCTATTCCTACAATTGGGTGGAGTAGAAAAGAAGTGTCGATGACCATGAAGAACAAAGAATGGGAGGTTATTGAGCAGAAGGCACTAAGAATAATACGGTTGAGCATGGAAAGTTGGGTAACTCAATATTCCGAAGAAAGAAAGACAAGAAGAGTTGATGGATGCATTGCCTAAAGCGTATGAAAAACCCTCGACATCAATAAAGTATTTCTAATGAAGAATAAAGTATTTCTAATGAAGATATTATTTAATATGAATATGTCAGAAAGTGGGTTTGTTACAGATCATTTAAATGAATTTAATATGATTACTAATTAGCTAAGTTCTGTAAAAGTGGACTTTGATGATGAGGTCATGGATCTTCTAATCTTGTTCTCATTGATAGAAAGTTGGAAAATCTTGGTCATGGTTGTAATTAAATCTGTCTTTGGTTCAAAAAATTTAAAATTTGATGACGTTGTTGGTGTTATCCTTAGCGAGGAAATGCGACGGAAAATCATAGGTGAGACATCAGGTAATGCATTAAACATGGAGAACATGGGAAGACAAAAGGATAGAGGAAAGGGCTCAATGAACTGCAAGAATTGTAGGAAGTTTAGATCCAAATCCACACTAGGAAAGATAGAGTGTTGGAATTGTGGGAATAAAGGACATTTGAAGAAAAAATGAATATCTCCAAAGAAACAAAGAGATGGACAACAAAAGAAAAATCAGGAAGCAATTGTAACAGGTGACGTGTTACAAGATTCTTTGATTCTTTCTATAGATAATATTTATGAGTCTTGGTTAGTATATTTAGGAGTTCCATTTCATGCCATGCCTCATTGGAAACATTTTCTAGATTATGTTCAGGGTGATTTTGGACAGGATCATTTGGGTGATGATGCACCATGCAAAATTGTTGGAATGGGAAAGGTAAAAATAAAGGAAAGGGATGGAAAACAGTGGTTTTGGAAAGAGGTAAGACATGTTCCATCTCTAAGGAAAAATCTAATTTCAATAGGGTAGTTGGCAAGTGAAGTTTGTATATCCATATTTACAGATAAGGTGTGGAAGGTCACCAAAGGATCATTGGTGAAAGAAAAAGGAGAAAAGGTAGGTACATTGTATTTATGTACTCATAATACTGACTCTTCTATCTCTTTAGCTTCTACAGGAGTGGATACAACACTGTGGCATCATAGACTTGGACACATAAGTGAGAAGGGGATGCAAATACTTCACAAAATAAATTTGTTTCCGGATCTTAAACAAACTGATTTGGATTTCTATGACTGTTGTGTTGATGGAAAACAAAAGAGAGTCATATTTCTCAGAGTTGGAAAAGAAAGGAAGAGTGAAAGGTTAGAGATTTTGCATACATATGTATGGGGACCAAATCAGGTATCATCTCTCGGTGGATCTCGTTATTATGTTACTTTTATTGATGATACAACTAGAAAAAATTGGGTTTATTGCATTCGTAAAAAATATGATGTTTTTGATACTTTTAAGAAATGGAAAGATTTGGTTGAGAATGAGATAGGAAAAAGGATGAAGTGTCTCAGATCAAAGAATGTAGGTGAATATTGCAGAAAGGAGTTTGATTATTATTATTCATACCATTGGATTCATACAGAGAAGATAGTTCCAAGAATACCACAAGAAAATGGTGTGTCAGAAAAGATTAATAGACAATCATGGAGAGTGTAAGGAGTATGCGATTGCATGCTGGTTTTCCCTTACAGTTCTGGATAGATGTTGTAGATATTGTTGTTTACTTAATAAACATATGACCTTCAAGCTCTTTAGATGGTGTAATTCTAGAGGAGGCATGGATAGGTAAAAAGGTAAACTATTCTTTTTTGAATACTTTTAGTTGTGAATCATTTGTCCATATTGATAAAGAAAATAGAACAAAGCTTGAGGAAAAATCCAAGAAGTGTACCTTTATTGGATACAGTGTTAATGATTTTGGATATCGCTTATGGGATTATGAAAATCACAAAATCATTAGGATTAGAGATGTCATATTCAATGAGAAGGTCATGTACAAAGATTAGTTGCAGGGAAAGAAACAAGAAAAGGAAAAATCATAATACATAGTGCTTGATGAGATCATTGAAAAATAAATTCCAAAGGTACCAGAAAATCAAAATGTACAACAACAAGAGAAATAGGTACCTCATACTCCTGCAAGTGTTGTTAGAATATCTATCGGGTTAAGTAGGCCCCCTGAACGATACTCTCCTTCATTGTATTATTTATTGTTGACTGATTCTGGTGAAACACGATGTTATGAAGAGGCAATGCAGGTAGAAATTAAAGCGAAGTGGGAGAAAGGCGTGAAAGAGGAAATGGATTCCCTGGTAAATAACCAGACTTGGGATTTGGTTTAGTTTCTTGCAGGAAAAAGAGCATTGCAGAATAAATGGTTTTACAAGTTGAAGGAAGAAGATGGAGGAAAAAAGTGATACAAGGCTAGACTTGTTGTAAAGGGGTTTGTATAAAAGAAAGGTATAGATTGTGATGAAATATTTTCTCCTTTTGTTAAAATGACTTCAATTATGACTATTTTAAGTCTTGTGGTAGTAGAATATTTACATCTTGAATAGTTAGATGTAAAAACAACTTTTCTCCATGGGGATTTGGAGGAAGATATTTATATGCAGTAGCCACAGAGGTATGAGGTCAAAGGGAAGGAAAATTTGGTATGAATGTTGAAGAAGAGATTGTATGTCTTAAAGAAAGATCCAAGAAAGTGGTATTTGAAGTTTGACAGGTTTATGATAGAACAAGGTTATAGTAGATGTACTTCTGATCACTGTGTTTATTTTTAAAAGCTAGAAAATGGAAGCTATATTATCTTGATATTGTATGTAGATGACATGCTTGTTGCAGGGTCTAATATGCAGGATATAAATGTGATCAAGAAGAAATTAGATAATTCATTTGCGATGAAGGATGTGGGTGTTGCAAAGAAAATCCTTGGTATGAAAATAACAAGAGATAGGAAAAATCACAATTTGACATTGTCTCAGGGTGAGTACATAGAGAAGGTGTTGGAGAGGTTTAGAATGTAGAATGCAAAACCGATTAGTACACCTTTGGCCAAACATTTCAAATTAACAAAATAAATTTGTCACAAGACACAAGACACAAGAGGAGATAGAATACATGTCCATGGTCCCTTATTCATCAACAGTTGGCATCTTGATGTATGTGATGGTTTGCAGAAGACCAGATATTGCACATGTAGTGGGAGTTGTGAGTAGGTATATGAAGAATCGAGGTAAAGAACATTGGGAGGAAATAAATTGTATTCTTAGGTATTTGAAAGGTACTGCTACTCATGCATTATGTTTTGGAGGTTCAAACACTGTTCTACAAGGATATGCTGATTCAGATATGGCAAGTGATAACGATAGTAAGAGGAGCACCATAGGGTATGTTTTTACTGTAGGTGGTACAACGGTAAGTTAGATTTAGAAATTGCAAAAGGTTGTTTCACTTTCAACAATAGAGGCAGAGTATGTTGTTGCTACAGAGGCTAATAAAGAGATGATTTGGTTGCAGAGGTTTATGGAGGAATTGGGAAAGAAGAAAGACAATAACATGTTATACTGTGACAACGAGAGTGTCATTCATATTGCAAAGAAATCAACCTTCCATTTGAAGACTAAGAATATACAACTCATGTACCATTTTAGATGATCCATCTTGGAAGATGGACATTTGAAGTTGGAAAAGATACACATTAGACCGAATCATGAAAACATGTTAACAAAGGGAGTAACCATGGAGAAATTAAGTTCTTTCTTAGTTTCGGTTGGTGTTCAAGAATGAAGGTTAAAGTGAGAAATTTTCTAGGTCCAAGGAGGAGTATAGTCCAATAGGTACAACAACAGTGGAGTTGTTGTGATCAGTCTCCAAGTGGGAGATTGTTGGTTGTGGAGCCCAGTTTTCTTCTTGTTTCATAGGTCTTTGTTAGCCGTGTTTATACCCCATGAATACTGTACACCTTGTAATAATGTACACCCATCTACATGGATGGGGGGGGGGGGTTCATCCCCTCAGTTGGGGGGTCCAATGGAAAGAGGGCCCCCAACAGGGGTTTGGGGGTGAAGCCTCCGAAGGAAAAATTTCCTTGTAAATGTATATTGTAATTTCATAGTAAATATGGACTGTTTAATATAAGGTTGTAGATCTGATGATAGAAGTTATGTTAAAGTTTTTTTCCCTAGAAGGAAACCCTCTTTTATGAGGGAAAGGTATTGCATCTATGCATCATTGTGAAAATTGTATTCTGAGAAAGGAGACTGTTAGAGAAAGAAGATGAAGCTACAATGGGTGTGCTATAGGTTGTATCCCTTCATTTGTTGGATAATAAAAAGGAAGTACCTAGCAATTTCTCTGGTGGATGTAGCCCACACTAGGTGAACCATGTATATCTTTCAATCTATTGTATTGTGTAGTTTTTGTGTTTTATTTCCACATTTTTTATTTTATTTTATTGCTCCACAATCATGTTTTTCTAACACCAATTAAACCTCCCAAAGTCTCGTCTATAAATCATGAAGAAAATGTTGATATGCATAACAGGATGTCAAAATTGGAGGAACAACTTAATGATTTGAGTGCCAATTCAATAAAAACTAATGATTTCATAAACTCACTAAGAAAAATTCTATAAATGGAAAGGAATATAGGTGAAATGGAAAATAAGATGGATGAAAATAGGAATGAAATGAAAAATAAGATGGATGCAAAAATAAAAAATAAAAAAAATTCCATGTCTTCCATGATCTTGCAAGATCTAGATGAGAGACTCCCTATAGGATATATCAAAATGTAAGGAACTCATGAAAAAGAAGGTAGTACTCATGTTGAACAAATTGTCGATAATAAACAATTTTTGACTAGTGAATTTAACTCTAATAATGGAGTTAATTATGCTGGGGTTCCTAAATTCAACTTTCCCAAGATTGAATTAAATAAGTTTGATGGAACATAGGTTTTTACCTAGGTGAATCAAATGGAGCAATATTTTGAACTACATAATATTATGGATGATAAGAAAAGGATTCACATAGCAACTTTGAAATTTGAGATAAAACCATATCAATGGTATCGATGGATAGTGAAAATGCATGCCTTTTTTATCATTATACTTGGGGTTTAATTACAACAGCCTTAGAAGAACAATATGAGATTTTTTTGGAACATAACTACTTCAGACAATTGACAAGAATCAAACACTTAGGTGATATTGAAGATTATAATTTCAAATTTCAAGTATTGGCCACAAGGGTGGATGACATAAGTGATGAGCAATTGTTGAAATCTTACATGGATGGATTAAAAGAGGACATTAAACATGACATTCTCTTAAGACATCCTACACATATTATGGAAGTTATGCAATCTTCTCATCATATTCAAGCCAAGAATAAGGCTACAAACAAGTATAACATTGGAGCACACACCAGAAGGAAATATTGTTTTTGAGTTAATAAGAAAAGAGTAACTCAACTGACAAGGTGAAAACCTCAAAAAATGGATCAAAGAAGAGAAAAAGGACTATGTTTCAATTGTGACAACAAGTATAGTAAGGGGCATAAATGAAGTGAGAAGAAATTATTCTACATAGACTATGAAGATGAATATTATCATGAATTGGAACCACCACAAGATCCAGATCTAGAAGAGACTACTCCAACAATATCTTGTCATGCATTGGTTGACATCAATACTCCATAAACCCTAAAGATACTAGGATACATAAAAATGAAAAAGGTAACATTATTGATTGATTCTGGTAGTACACATAATTTAATCAATTACAAGGTAGAAAAAGATCTCAAGTTCTTTGTATATATTGCACGCGAGTTTCAAGTAATGATTGCATATGGAGGTACCATAAATTGTTTAGGGAACTGACATAGTATTAATCTTAACATGGGGGAGTAGTTTTTTGATATCCCCATGATTGCTATCTAAATAGGTGGCTGTGATGTTGATAATAGCCCTTAATTTTCAATATATTTTCATGATATTTTCTTCAGATGATCAGGAAATTGAGCTTAGAGGTATCCAAGGGAAACGCTCTAAAGTGATAAGCTCTAATAGCATGACAAAATTACTCGAAAAGGGACACCATGGTGTAATTTCACAATTATTCACAATTTTTGTTCAAACATCTATTTCCTCTGCTCCATCATATCTCCAAATAGCTATCAACAATCATTCCAAGGTATTTGGTGAAATTCCTAAGGGTCTTCCACCTACTCAAGATCATGAACATGTTATTCATTTGCAACTAGGAAGTGTACCACCTAACATTAGGCGTTATAGGTATCCATATGCACACAATAGTGATATTGAGAGCATGTTCCAGGAAATGTTAAAGGCTGACATCATTCAACCTGGCCAAAGTCATTTCTCTTCACCACTGGTATTGGTTACAAAAAAGGATTTTTCATGGCGTATGTGTCCAAATTATAGGCAGATAAACAAAATTACCATCAAAGATAAGTTTTGTATCCCTGTCATCGATGGATTATTAGATGAATTACACGGAGAAAAATTCTTTACTAAGTTGGATCTTCATTCAGGATATCATCAAATCAGAATGAGGAAGGGAGACATTCCTAAAATAGATTTTATAACACATGAAGGTAATGATGAGTTTTTGGTTATGCCATTTGGACTTACTAGTGCACCTTCAACATTTCAAAGCTTGATGAATTATATTTTCAAGCCCTTAGAAAATTTGTGTCAGTATTTTTTGATGAAATACTAATCTACAAAAAATCTTGGGAAGAGCATGTACAAGATCTTGATAGAGTATTACAACTATTGGAAGCGCAACAACTTCATGCAAATCCTTCCAAGTGTGGTTTGGNCATTCCTAAAATAGCTTTTATAACACATGAAGGTAATGATGAGTTTTTGGTTATGCCATTTGGACTTACTAGTGCACCTTCAACATTTCAAAGCTTGATGAATTATATTTTCAAGCCCTTCCTTAGAAAATTTGTGTCAGTATTTTTTGATGAAATACTAATCTACAAAAAATCTTGGGAAGAGCATGTACAAGATCTTGATAGAGTATTACAACTATTGGAAGCGCAACAACTTCATGCAAATCCTTCCAAGTGTGGTTTGGGGTTCAAGAAGTGGAATATTTGGCTCATATTGTATCTCATGAAGGTGTAAAAGTGGACCCTAACAAAATTAAAGCTATGAGGGAATGACCAATTTCCAAAACCTTGAAGAAACTTAGAGGATTCTTAGGATTGAAAGGCTATTACCACAATTTTTTCAAGAACAATGGTCAAATAGCCACACCTCTAACAACATTATTAAATAAGGAATCATTTTGTTGGACTGAAGAAGCAACCAAAGCTTTTAAAAACTTAAGGAGGATGTGTGACAACTCCCGTCTTAGCCACATAGAACTTTACAAAAACATTTATTGTGGAGTGTGATGCCTCATGCCATGGAATTGGTGCATTTTTAATGCAAGAAGGAAGGTTCATTTCCTTTGAAAGAAACCGAATTAAAGGAACAAACTTAGTCAAACCTATTTGTGAAAAATAATTTTTGACTATTCTACATGTAGTTCATAAATGACACCCTTACCTAATAGGAAGACACTTCAAATAAAAAACAAATCATGATTCTTTGAAGTACTTCTTGGAACAACAATTATCTTCAAAAGAAAAACAAAAATGGGTTAAAAATATGTTGGGTTATAACGTTGAAATTATCTACAAAAAAGGAAAACATAATGGTGCTACAACACATCCTTCCATACTTCATAAAAAATGTCCCCATTTATGACACTTTAAAGATATCGTCCTCCATACATTACATTTCCCTTGAAAGGGAATACAAAGGTTCAAGCATGGAGGACCACATAGGGAACCAACAAGAGGTACTCAAACTATTGAAGGACAATTGGTTATGGCACAAAATAGGATGAAACAACAAGTGGATCAACATCGTAGTGAACAAGAATTTGAGGTGGGGGATTGGATATTTATAAGGCTAAAACCATACAAACAGATGCTCCTCAAGTAGAAAAAGAACGAAAATAAATTAACACCCAAATATTATGGGCACTATAAGGTTTTGAAAAGGATTAGAAGTATGGATTACAAATTTGAGTTGCCTCCATCTTCAAGTGTACATCCAGTCTTCAATGTTTATTTCTTAAAGAAGGTATTCGACAACAAGATCCTAGTCCAAACTATTTTACTAGATCTTGGTGAAGAAGGGAAAATCATACTAGAGCCATAAACAATCCTTGAAACAAGAATTAAGATATGAGAAATCAATTAATTACATAGTACCTCGTCAAATGGAAGAAGCTACTAGTGGAAGAGGCAACATGTGAAGATGAGTTCTTCGTGTAGAAGCACCCATGGTTAGTCAAATGTTGAATACAAAACTTGTTTGAAGGGGAGGGGCATGTTAAGCCCTAGAAAAATCTTCATGTTATGTATAAAACCCCTTATTAATCCCTAGATATTGAATTATTACATTTCTATTGTTATATGTGTAGGTCAGATAGAACCTTTGATTGCACCATTTCATCATAATTGTACCCATATATATATATATATATATATATATATATATATATATATAT
>SNQJ01S0030999.1:4417-21103 GCA_010110895.2 Picea sitchensis | reverse complement strand
TTCGGAGTTTTGGCTCCTGGAGACTCAAGCGCGAGACCTCCTGTCTTTGCGTATCACGAAATCCTGACTTGCGAAACCCCGAAATGAGCTTAGTAGATATATGGGTTTCGGTGTTGCGGCACCCAGGAAACCGAAGGGTATGAACCCTCATATTCATACATCGTGAAATCTCGGTACGTGAAGTCCCGATAGGTGAAATCCCGAAGCGGCTTGGTGTGAATAGGATTTCGAGTTTCGGGGTTTGAAGAGTCAAAGAACTTGATCCCTTGCATTTCGAACTCCCAGTTTCCGAAGTCCCGAAATGTGAAAGGCACCTCCTGGCTTAGACCGTGGTCACAACCGATGGACACATGGAAGTGAATCCTACACTTGCTGTGTGAATTGTACACGACATATTTTCAACGAAAGAACCAGTGAATTGGTTTGGTGAAGGTCCCAATTGGAAAACCTAGCCTATGCTAGAACCTCATAGGAATTTAGGAACTCTGTCCCTCGATAATGAAGGAGAAAGAAAAAGGTGAAAAATCTTAGTTCCCATAGTGGGTGTGTTACAAATTGGTATCAGAGCATGGTTACAACACTTGGCCTGCTTGGGCTCATGAATGGGTTGCGCAGAGACTCCATTCAGAGCACTGTTAAAAGGAGTAACTCTTTATCTTGACCCCCCTCAATTAAAAGTCGAAGTTAAGAATGAAAAAACTCCTATTGTGTGTATGCATGTGAAAAATATGAATATTGTGCGGGCTATGAATGTATATAAATATTGACTAACAACAAGCATTTTTCTTTGCACACAAGTGGACGATCAACTGCGGAAAATTATAGACGTATAGAATGGTGACTCACCATGAAGTGGGGGAGGGCTCCCATAATAGAGATGAAGAGTCTGATGAAAGGAGGGCGGTAGGGACCCATCCAGATCTAGCTGAGACTATGAGGAGCCTCATGGTCAAATTACAGAGCTGCAAGGCTGACAATGAGAGGATGATAAAAGAGCAAGAGAAGCAAACGAAAATTAATGCAGTTTTACTGCAGAGCTTATCCGACATACAAAGAAAATTGAAACATGAACCTGAGATATAGAAACGTGGTCATTTCAGTGGCCACACTAAGAGGAGCACCTTGAGAAAGGTCCACCCCAGAGATAAGGGACAAGCGTCGGACGATTCTTCTGGACAAGAAGTTGGCGACTCGGAAGGATCTTCTAGCAATAGAACTGGTTCTCATTCCCGAAGAAAATGAAAGAAGAAAAAACTTTCCAAGAGTCATAATCTCGAAGAGTTCAAGAAGGCCAAACCACCCTCCTTCGACGGTGAAATAAAGAAGGGAGAGGAAGCGGAGGCCTGGCTGCTTGGACTAAAGAAGTATTTCAAAGTCCATGACTTCTCAGAAAACTTGAAGGCCCGAGTAGCCACCTTCAACTTGAATGGAAAGGCTTCAATTTGGTGGGA
Source organism: Picea sitchensis (assembly GCA_010110895.2). NCBI lineage: Eukaryota > Viridiplantae > Streptophyta > Pinopsida > Pinales > Pinaceae > Picea > Picea sitchensis. The sequence goes on along the minus strand of SNQJ01S0030999.1, from coordinate 19,652 downwards.
ATATCTTAAGAATGTAAAAGGGATTCACGAAGAAGACCTGTCTTGGGAACGGTTTGAGAAATACTTCAGGAAGAAATATTTGTTGAAAAAATACTTCGACGAAAAGACTAAAGAATTCTATGAACTCAAGCTAGGTAACTCACCATAGAGGAATATGTCAGTAGATTCCTCGAGTTGATAAGGTATGTACCCTACATAAAAGTAGAAAAGGAAAAGGTGCAATGATTCATCAGTGGACTACCTAAGAACTATCAGAATAGGATTGAATTTGATGAACCAAAGACCCTAGAAGATATTATCTGAAAGGCAAGATATTGCTATGAACATCTTGGGAATTGGACATGACCTCGCAAAGGATGGAAGCAGAAGAATAGTTTGGGATTCCATAAAAAGGGGTTTAAATCCCCAAGCTTTAAGGACTATAAAAAGAACTCAAGGATGAGCTTCCCAGCCCGAAGTGTACACTGGCAGAACTTCCCCTCCTTGAGCGGAAATAAAATTTCTGGATCTGCCCCAGTAAAGATTGATAACCCAAAGAGAGAACCTTTGAAATGTTGGGGTTGTGGAGAAGAACATCTACTGAGGGATTGCCCGCACCGACAACATAACAACTGGAGAATTTACAACGTTCAAGAAGATATCACCATCAATGATGTGGCCAGGAGTGTGCCACAAATTTATGCAACCTTGGATAATAACCAAGCTGACTACCAAGCTTCAGTGGTGGAAATCGAAGGTATGATCACCAACCATCTAGTGTCTATTCTGACCGACCCTGGTTCAAATTTGAGTTATATAGCCCCTAAGGCTATTGATAAATGTAAACTACATCCACATAAAAATGCCAAGCCATGGTTGGTACAGTTAGCCACTGGCACCAAAATAAGGGTAACAGAGGGCATACCAACCTGCCAATTCATTATGGGCGAATTCCCCACCCAAGCAACCCTTAACATATTACCCCTGGGATCGTATGATCTGTTGATTGGTATGGACTGGCTAGCCACCCATAAAGCCAAACTAGACTGTTACCATAAAACCTTGGAATGTGTAAGTGAACAAGGAAGGAGAATAACCCTTCAAGGGATCCAAAAACCTGTCTCGGTGAGTCAAATATCAGCTCTTCAAATGAGAAAGTATTGCAGAAAAGGATGTCCACTATATGTAATACAGGAGTTGAAAACAATTGAAGGTGACAAACCAAGCCTCGAAGACCACCCCACATTGAGAGAATACAGAGGTGTATTTCCGGAAGAGGTACCAAGTCTACCTCCGAGAAGGGACATCGACTTCTCAATAGAACTTGCACCAGGATCGGTGCTAGTGTCTAGGACACCCTACAGGATGAGCACACCTGAGCTAGTTGAACTTAAATTACAACTGAAACAAATGATGGACAGAGGCTATATCTGGCCTAGCATGTCTCCATGGGGAGCACCAATCCTGTTTGTGAAAAATAAATATGGTACCCTTCGACTGTGTATAGATTATAGACAACTCAATAAGGTAACCATAAAGAACAAGTACCCCTTACCTAGAATCGATGACTTGTTCGATCAATTGGGAGGTGCCTCTATCTTCTTGAAGATTGACTTGAGATCTAGATACCATCAAGTCCAAATCAAGGGCAAAGAAATCCACAAAACTACCTTCAGGACGAGATATGGTCACTACAAGTTTGTGGTAGTACCATTTAGATTGACCAATGCCCCTACCACTTTTATGTGCTTGATGAACAATGTGCTCAACAAATTTCTAGACAAATTTGTGCTGGTTTTTATTGACGACATATTAATTTACTCCAAGAACAGAGAGGAACATGAGGAACACCTTAGGCTTGTGCTTCAAGTGCTAAGAGAACATCATCTCTATGCCAAATTTAGCAAGTGTGACTTCTTCCAGAAGCAAATACATTACTTGGGCCATGTCCTATCCAAAGAAGGGGTAGCAGTAGACCCTAATAAGATTAGGTCTATCATGGAATGGCCTACCCCAAAGGACGTTTCGGATATCAGATCTTTTATGGGCTTGGTAGGATACTATAGGAGATCTATAAAAGGATTCTCCAAGATTGGATGTCCAATCACTACCCTCCAAAAGAAGGGGACAAAATTCACGTGGACACAAAAATGTGAAGAAAGATTTCAAACCCTGAAACATCTACTGACCCATGCACCCATGCTGAAGATCACCGATTACGAAGCTGACTTCCTCGTGTGCACATATGCCTGTAAGGAAGGTCTTAGAGGAGTCCTTATGCAAGGAGGAAGTGTGGTCTGCTATGAATCCCAAAAATTGAATGAGCACGAAGTCAACTATGTGACCCATGATCTAGAGCTAGCCGCCATAGTGCATGCCTTGAAAATGTGGAGGCATTACCTCCTGGGAAGAAAATTTGTACCTATGACAGACCACTGTGGATTGCAATATATGTTTGACCAACCAAAGCTCAATGCCAGACAAGCTAGGTGGATGGCCCTCCTTAGGGAGTTCGATTTTGAAATCAAACATATTAAGGGAAAGGAAAATAGGGTGGTTGATGCCCTTAGCAGAAGCATGAAAACAATTCACTTGGCAGCCGTAAGCACCTGCGAGACAGATGTCAAGGAAAGAGTCAGAAGTGCACAAGAGACAGACACATTCTTCTAGACCGTGACCTTGTACCTGCAGTAAGAACCCATAGGGATAAAGTATGGAGGCTACCAGATGATGGAAGGAGGTCTACTCACTTACATAAACAAATTGTATATCCCAGATTGTGACGACTTGAAGAGGTTCATAATGGATGAACTGCACAAAATACCCTATATTGGTCATCCAGGATACCAAAAGATGATCACGACCACCAGGAAAAAATTCTATTGGCCTGGATTGAAGAAAGACATAGTTGAGTACTTATCCAAATGCATAGAATGCCAACAGGTTAAAGCAGAACACAGGCACCCAGTAGGATTATTACAACCTCTAACAATCCCAGAATGGAAATGGGAAGCCATATCCATGCATTTCATCACTGGATTACCAACCTCGACCAAATATAATGACACCATCATGGTAGTGGTGGATAAATTGAGCAAGTCCACTCATTTTATCCCCATCAAGTCGACTTGTAAGGCAATAGACATCGCCAACATATTCATGAAGGAGATATTCAGAGTGCATGGTATGCCGAAAGAGATCGTGTCTGATAGAGACACAAAATTTACTTCCAACTTTTTGAAATCACTGATGGTTGGTTTGGAGACCAAGTTACTATTTAGAACAGCCTATCACCCTCAAACCGATGGACAGATGGAAAGGGTGAACCAAATATTAGAAGGAATTCTCATGATGCACGTAATGCATCAACCCAAAAAGTGGGAAGATTTCCTACCACTGGTGGAATTCGCTTACAACAATGGCTACCAAGAATCCCTGAAGACGAGCCCTTTCGAAGTCCTCTACGGTAGGCCTTGCAATACTCCAGTCAGTTGGATTAATCCCATAAACAGAGTTACTATTGGACCTAACATGTTGAAAGAAATGGAACAACAAGTGATTCAGATAAAACAAAATCTAAAGGTCGCTCTGAACCGACAGAAAATTTATGCCGACCAAAAGAGAACTCCAAGAGAGTTCAAGGTAGGAGACCACATATGCTTTAGAGTTAGGCCCAGGAAGAGTTCCCTGAATATGGGAGCATGTGCCAAGTTGACACCTCAATATTGTGGACCCTTTGAAGTTCTAGATAGAGTGGGACCTGTAGCCTATAGGCTAGGACTTCCTCCCACAGTAAAAGCACATAATGTTTTCCATGTTTCATTATTGAAGAAATATGTACATGATTCTAATCATATAATTGACTAGTCTATGATCCAGGTGGAACCGGAGGGATAATTCCTACCAGAACCTCAATGCATACTAGACAGAAAGGAAACCCCGCTCAGGAACCGAACCATTGCACAGGTCAAGGTGTAGTGGAAACATTTTGGCCTAGATGAGGCTACATGGGAAATGGAAGATGCCATGAAACAAACATATCCGATTTTGTTTACTTCTGTACTTACACTTTCTATTGATAGATAGAACATCAAGGACGATGTTCCTTTAAGGGGGAGGGAATTGTAACACCCTATTTCCCCCAGTCTGTAAAAATAACTATATTGACCAAGAACTATGGCAAACTCCAAGATGTGAATGTGTGATTTGACGGACCCTGTATAAAGGGTCGATGAATGTAAATGATGTGTGAATATATGTTGCATGACTACTGGGAGGGGGATGTGCTGAAAAAGAGACCATGATGGCTGATGAAAGGTGGTGGAAGGCACTTGGAATGGTGGTGTTAAATTCCACCGAACCAATACCATATTGGTCTTTACTGGCTCAAAGACCAAAGCTGCTCTCTGGCCCTGGAATGAATTACTTGCCAGGATGGTAGGTGGGGAGGCTCCTCATGATTTAATGAGGGGATAGGGGTGAACTTCCCATTCGTAGAAGCCCTTAGACCTGACCACTGTGAGAGAATTCACGCCACACGCGACCTTGCAGGACAAAGCAAGAAAGGAAGTGTGGGGGAGAGGGAGAGCACACAACAAAAATCGTAGAAGGAGAACCAGAGGAACTCTAGAAACTACATCGATTCTTGAGCAAAGGAGAAGAAGAGTAACCTTTGTCCTTGACTTCTAATGAGCGGGACGTAGGAGACTAAGTCTCAAAGCCTCGTGGTCTAGCTCGGGGGTGGCTAGTGGTAAATCTATTGGGAGTTGCTGAGATTATGGTTGGGTGGAAACGAGCACCCCTCTCAGCAGTTGCGTTACACCTGGTGTCTTTTGATAAGTATTTGCGTCCTGTATCTTAAATTTAATATTCCTAGAATCCATGCTCATGGTTGTACACTCATAAATGGTTTTTGTATAGAAGTGTTTGCCTGATGTTTTGATTGGAAATGGTGGATGCATGCTTATACTTATATGACCATAGTCAGTTCATATATATATATATATATATATATATATATATATATATATATATTGAACACGTTCAAATTTCGAGTCTGTTCTTGGGAGTTTTGTCCCATTTACTTAACTCACGTCATGCCATGGCTGGATTTCCCCGAAGGCATCTCCTTCCAGAAAAGTTCCCTCACCATACAGAGAGGAGTGAGTTCCTTGAAAGGACTAGCGTTTTAGTAGAACCGTGAATTTGTTTCATCCCTGTCACCGAAAGTAGCTTAGAGGGGATACCTCTCGACATTTCGGAGTTTCGGCACCCGAGAATCCCAAGGGTCAGTTTCCTTGTATTCGCTAGATGCGAAATCCCGATGTGAGAAACCCCGAAATGATAGAGCATGAATAGATTTTGATGTTTCGGCATTTCGGCACCCAGGAATCCTAAGGGTTAGTTTCCTTGTATTCGCCAGATGCGAAATCCCGATGTGAGAAACCCCAAAATGATAGAGCGTGAATAGATTTTGATGTTTCGGCGTTTCGACACCCGAGAATCCTAAGGGTCAGTTTCCTTGTATTCTCTAGACGTGAAATCCTGATGTGAGAAACCCCGAAATGATAGAGCGTGAATAGATTTTGATGTTTCAGTGTTTCGGCACCCGAGAATCCTAAGGGTTAGTTTCCTTGTATTCGCCAGACGCAAAATACCGATGTGAGAAACCCCAAAATGATAGAGCGTGAATAGATTTTGATGTTTCGGTGTTTCGACACCCGGGAATCCTAAGGGTCAGTTTCCTTGTATTCGCCAGATCCGAAATCCCGATGTGAGAAACCTCGAAATGATAGAGCGTGAATAGATTTTGATGTTTCAGCGTTTCGGCGCCCGGGAATCCCAAAGGTCAGTTTCTTTTCATTCGCTAGTTGTGAAATCCCGATATGAGAAACCCCGAAATGGTATAGCATGGCTAGAGTTTGGTGTTTCGGTGTTTCGGCACTGGGGATACCTAAGGGAAAACCTCTTGTATTCGCATATCGCGAACTCCCGACTTGCAAAACTCTAAAATGAACTTAGCATTATATATATATATCGACGTTTCGGAGTTTCGGCTCCTGGAAACTCAAGTGCGAGACCTCTTGTCTTCGCATATCGCAAAATCCCGACTTGCGAGACCCCGAAATGAACTTGGCATTATATATATATATATCGACATTTCAGAGTTTCGACTCTTGGAGACTCAAGTGCGAGACCTCTTGTCTTCGCATATCGCAAAATCCCGACTTGCGAAACCTTGAAATGAGCTTAGTAGATATATGGGTTTTGGTGTTGCGGCACCCGGGAAACTGAAAGGTATGAACCCTCATCTTCATACATCGTGAAATCCCGGTACCCGAAGTCCCGGTAGGTGAAATCCCAAAGCAGCTTGGTGTGAATAGGATTTCGGTTTTCGGGGTTTGAAGAGTCGAAGAAATCGACTCCCTTGCATTTCGAACTCCCAGTTTCTGAAGTCCCGAAATGCGAAAGGTGCCTCCTAGCTTACCCCGGGGTCACAACCGATGGACACATGGAAGTGAATCCTACATTTGGTGCGTGAATTGTACACGACGAATTTTCAACGAAAGAACCAATGAATTGGTTTGGTGAAGGTCCCGATTTGAAGACCTAGCCTATGCTAGAACCTCGTAGGAATTCAAGAATTTTGTCCCTCGATAATGAAGGAGAAAGAAAAAGGCGAAAAATCTTAGTTCCCATAGTTGGTGTGTTACATATATCTACTTATCCTGTTGCTTGAGGTACTACATGGACATGGCCGAATATGGCCCTGTCTATATACATTGACATGCCTGAATTCAGGCCTGTCCCTATACATGGACATGGCCATATTCGTCCCTGTCAATGGACAGGGACAGGTCTGAATTTGGGCCTGTCCTTGTACATGAACAGGGCCAAATAAGGCCCGATCAACATTCTAAACTCAAATTTTTAACTAAAAATTTAAATTTTCTAAAAATTAAACATTTGAAAATATTTGAAATTTGGTCCGGTTAAAAAATTTAAAATTTGGCCCTAATTAAAAATTTAAAATTCGGCCCTGTTTAAAAATTTAAAATTCGGCCCGGTTGAAACATATTTGAAACATGTTTAAAAATTTAAAATTTAAACATATTTAAACACAAGGGACATATCCATATTTGGTCCTGTCCATGTACAGGTACAAGCTTGAATTTGGGCCAGTCACTGTACATGGACAGGGTCGAATAAGGCCCTGTCAACAATCAAAAATTATTTTCTAAATTCTAAAATTTAAATAGAAATTTAAAATTTAAGCCTGAAATAGAAATTTAAAATTTAAATTCTAAAATTCTAAAATAACTTCTAAATTCTAACTTCTAACTTCTAACTTCTAACTTCTACATGGACAGGGCCGAATAAGGCCCTGTCAACATTCTAACAAAATTTCTAAACTCAAATTTTTAACTAAAAATATAAATTTTCTAAAACTTTAAACATATTTGAAATTCGGCTTTATTTAAAAATTTAAAATTCGGCCCGGTTTAAAAATTTAAAATTTAAACATATTTAAACATAATGGGCAGGGACATATTCTGTCCTATCCATGTACAGGGACAGGCCCGAATTCAGTCCTGTCACTGTACATGGACAGGGACGAATAAGTCCCTATCAACAATCTAATTGTTTTTTTTAAATTCTAATTCTAAATTCTAAATTCTAAGCTATAATTGAAAATATCCTAATCTAAACATACCTGGACTAAATGCCTGCTGCTCCAACGTCCACAACACCGCCCGACTGTTGCTCCAACGTCCACAACACCACCCATCCACAACAAACACTGCTCATCCGCCCACAACAAATTCTCTCCGCCTGCACACCAAACACCATACACCTCACACAACGAACGCTCTCCGCCCGCACAACAAACACCATACACCAAGCACAACAAATGCTCTCCACCCGCACAACAAACACCAAACATGTATGAAACTACAAAAACTATTACAGGAGTGATGTGCAGGTAATATATAAACCTTTTTCAGTTGAACTAATCTTTCGGCCGAAAAGTGTTTTCAGCGGAAATAATATTTCGGTCGAAAGAGGGTTTGGACAAAACATTATTTTGGCCAAAATATCTTTCGGCTGAAAAGATTTTACCAGATGAAAAGTATCTGTCTGGCTAAAATTGTACATGAAAATTGAGGGTGTCATCAGGGTGCCGTTCGATTTGATGTTCAAAGGTTTGATCAAAAGAGTTTTTGACCAAAAAAATAGTACTTTCGGCCGAAAAAATGTTTTTCGGTATTTTGGAGACCTGATTGTCACGAAAGTGTTACCCACCTTCATGAACTCACCCTATATATATATATATATATATATATATCAAGGAGATTTAGTCTTAGGATAATGTTATCTCATCTCATATTGTATTCTAAATTGGATATATTGTAAAAAGAGGTTTCCCCCTTGAAGTGGACTATAATTCATTGACTTTTTATCATTTTAAATGCATGGGATCATAACATGGCATGCATGATGGACTCCTTCTATAAGAACTAATACATGTCTAACATATGGTTGGTTGTTTCCCAATAACTAATTCTTGTTCCTTTTCCTTTTAAGTTATTTTTTTTGAATCATCATTTTTTCAATAATTTGCGTCACATGATGAATCAAATGTAGAGTTTTTAATTTGAAAATGTTTGTATTAGTTTTCGATATTGTTTCAACATTATTCAAGATGAATACTTTTTTATTGAGCATATTGATCCATTGCATCTCAATGTGTCTAGTGGCACTTCTACAGTGCACTATGAAGGAGATTTTGCAACATGGGTATTATTAATGTCTTGAAGGTGATATGGTCACAAGTCCTAATTCAATCTTATATGTATGAAGGCTAATGATTTGTGAAAAGTTATAGCTTGATTGTGAAAAGCATTCTAAATACCATGTGTCTTTGTCATTGCAAATTATCCCTAATGTCTTTTGATATGGTAGGTTATGACCACTATGTGGACTTTCTATGAGATAAGGAAGCAACCTACTTAGGTAGAAAGCAATTGATGATTGAAAAATCAAATGTGGATGTGTAATTGTGAATGATATTAAAGATTATAATGGGGGATATTCCATCACTTCATATGTATCAATAAGTGCATACACATTTTCAAAAGCAAAGGGATCCTTTATTGAATCGAATGCATTATAGGTAGTTAACCATAACCATATTGTATGTTCCATACAAGTTGACCGTGAATGAATAAACACTTCAATGAGATGTGAATCACATAATGAGTAGAAAATCATAAATTGGTATCGATGTAATAATGGAGTTAAAAATATTCCACAAGAATCCATGTTTCTTAGGAAAGACAAACTATTACATAGACGTTCAAAGAAAAGATATTGCATAGCTACAAGTCTTCTGTCAAATGTGTATGAGTGAAATGTTATTAATGGAAATATTTTGGAACCTCTCTTTTTTGGTGTGATATTAAACAAACTAATATTGTCTTATGACATTTGTGTGTATAATTGGGAGCTTATAAGTTTAGCACCTTACCCAATAAATAAAATGGTGGATTTCAAAATAGGTTCTATACTAAGGGTTAAAGGTATTAACCAATTTGAAGATTCACTAACACAAATGAATCAAAATCACAACTTTAAGTTCTTGGGAGTAAAGGTGAATTTGATTCATTTATGTTCTTCAAAGATAATTAATATTGTCATGGGATCTATTTCAAATGTTGTGGAAGGAGAGGTAGTGTAGTTTACACTCCTATATGGCAATGACATCATTGTTCTGATTGAGAACATATTCATCTAATGTGAAAACTGTTTCATTTAAGAAGGTTATCTCTAGATATGGCATGTGTACCACTTACTTGACCTTAGTGGTTCCCCCTCAGATGTGATATTAAAACAAATTACAAAGGAAATTGAGGTGAACTTATGGGATGTGATAGAATTATCTCATTTGAAATTGGAGTATCAACCTATGGGTACTGAATATTGTTCTAATGTACACATTGTGCTAACAAGGTGATACAACTAGTTGACATAGTAAAGGATGATTTCATCTTCTAAAATTAAGTCAAGTACAAATTCTATTGAAATATTTGATGAAATTTATTTCATTGTAATCCGACACACTACACATTTCTATAAAAATTATTGTATTTCTAAAATATTGATGCGGTCGATGGTTGATAGTATTAAGAAAGTGTGTCTTATGAATGAAAATTCAAGAAAAGAATTTCTGCTAAATTCTCTGGCATCAAATGTGAAACAAGGAGAAAAAAAAATATAACTCTACTTACAATGAAGTTTGACACATTATATGGTTTTAAAAATGCATGGTATCATGATTATGGAATAAAAAGAATAACTTTCTATTACTATAAGGATATCTTTAAAAATGGTGACTTGAAGACAATGAACATTTGGTAATAGTGGATTACAAAAATCTAGATATAACACAATGGATGGTGTTAGTAATATTCTAGACCAAAATTCAGGTAAGGCTCTATATCCAATACATTCAATACATCAAGATGGAATAAGGGAACCTCTTAAATTTTTCCTTCAAATATGATTCAGGCTTGAATTCTCAAAAAGGTTAATGATGGCGTGGTTATGTTAGGTCTTCGTCCGATGTCACAATGGAATTTCAATGCAATAATGCAAAATTAATTTCCAAATGTTATGATCACAAAGAAAAACTTATTTTCAAGGTGTAATTATTGTGTCTCAACCACCAACAAGATTAGAGACACCACTAATCTTTCCATAGTAGAACAATTTCAAGAAACACAAATGACTCATAATAACTATATTGAAAGTTGTCACAATGCATAATATACCTAGAGGGAAACCTCAACTATAAAATCTATAGGTAAATTAGCTTTTGGATATGAAAGAAATAAAGAAAGGATTAGAAGCATATATTTCATTATGGAAAAAATATATTGACTAGGGAGGGGGATAATATTGACATCCAAAGATAACTTATTGGGAGAATACCTTTAAATATTTGGACTTTCCCTTTGTGAACATGATGCACCCATATAATTGGTGGCCATCCATATTGTAGGAAATAAGAATAATTTTGATTTACAATCCATATATGAAGTCATATAATCCTACTTAAGGGATAGTGTCCACATTATTGAGGATCCCTACATTGGACCTCTATCTAACACACCCAGAGATGAATTATATCCAAGAGAAGATGTTTGTTGAGGAGAAAATTCTCATAATATGATCAATATAACAACATAATGCAATATGGTTGGGTAGGGTAGACGACGCGTCTACCAAGATTCAAATGTTTCCATTGAAAAACATAAGGAAAAGGTTCGACATTGGAAGCACATGGGAACATCGAAAGACAACAAAATATTGTATAATTATTTAAAATGAACTAATTAGTGGGTTTTCAGAACAAAAGGAATGGCATCCATTAATTTGAATAACATCATATGAGGATGGTCACCTAAGGGTTGTGAAGAAGGAAGAGACAATAAAAATAAATGGAAGCGATTTGAAGCAATTGAAGAACAATGAGAATAGGTTGAATATAATAGAGGGAGTGAGAGTGATGAAAATGAAGGCAACTTTATTTGAGTTAAGAACTTTCATACCTATCATTACATTTTAATGAATTGCATCATGTAAGAAACCACAGATTAGTAGTCAATTTTAATTAATAGCTATAATTTTCCTTGGGTAAAAGTATTGAAGGTCAATTTCTCTGTTCTCTTCTAGCCTAGGGTGTGGGTTTTGTTGAAATTGAACATTATTGTACTCTGCCTTAAATATTTATGAAAAGTTCAGCTCTATAATGCAATGATTATCATCACTTGTTTTTATTTTGTTGCATCTCTTCAATTTTGATATATCAAGCAATACATGTCCCAATGATATTATGCATGCATATGCAAAAATAAAATGTATAAAATGTTGCACATTTATCTTAGATTTAGATATAATATACATAGAATAAAATAAATTAAAAATATTGAAATCCCAATACACATTGTACCAATTCCACATTGACACTTCTAGAATCCAAATTGACACTTTCAAATTTCAAAATTCACACTTTTGCTTGATCTAAATTCACACTTTGAGAATCAAAATTATTCACAATTTACACTTTTGGAATCAAAATTCACATGTCTAAATATTTACAATTTCAAAATCCAATTTTACACTCAAAAACATTCATATTCACACTTTTCAAATCAAAATTCACAATTTCTTAATTTAGATTCTTTCTTATCTAAATATTTACAATTTCAAAATCCAATTTTACACTCAAAAACATTCATATTCACACTTTTCAAATCAAAATTCACAATTTCTTAATTTAGATTCTTACTTATCCATCCAAATTTAATAAAATTAACATTAAAAATAACAATATTTAAACAATATTTTATTTTATATTTAAAAGATTTTTTAATCCCTTTATCATGTTAAGAACATGTGTTTCCTCTTAAAAGGTCACTAGTTTAAATCTAGATGGGGGTAGGATATGCATAACATGTGTTTCCTCCTAAGAGGTCACAAGTTCAAATCCATAGGGGGATAGGGTATGTATACCTTCACAGACTTTACCAATCAAATAACTGGATAAAAGGGATCTCATACATCAATTTAATGTCCAACTTGATCATGACCTTAAAAATAAATTATTATTATTATTATATACATTTTGTAGCATTCCAATACTTAACATAATGATTACTTTTATATATTGTATTATCAACTTTTGAAAATGATAGTGTATGCACTTAATTTCAATTCCATTTCTAAAGTATTAACAATAACTTTACAATTATCAATTAATAGTATATTTTGATTGGGATGTAAACACTTATATCTTCCTCTTTCCCTAAGTGTATAGTAACTAAAAAAAGTAAGAAGACTAAATAATTTATATCAAAGATGTTTTTCACCCAAATTTTGAGTTCATAATCCAGATTATTATTAATGATATAGGAAAAATCAAGTCATCCCTCTACAACTATTAATAGTTTAAAATTACAAATTTAATTATATAGTTTAAAAATTGAATAACAAATTATATAAATATAATAAATTAAATCAATTTAATAAATACAAAATAATAATTATTTTTAATTAAATAAAAACTCCATTTATATTATAGTATATATATATATATATATATATATATATATATATATATATATATATATATATATATATATAATTTTCTTTACCACATTTATATATAGGAAGTTGTTACATATAAATATCTTTAAAAGAAAAATGACCAAAATTAAATACAATTTTTACACCCATATGATGATGAATTGACCATCCACCTATAATACTAACAAAAAAATCACCAAAATTAAATACAATTTTAACACCCATATGTTGATGCTGATGAATTGACCATCCATCTATAATACTAATTTTAACATTATATTAAATATAACAGTTACTTTAGTTAGTTTAATTTTAAAATCTAATTTAAACTCTAATATTATTTAATATAAATATTCCATCGCAAATAGTCAACATTAAAGTTAGCAGGTATTCTCATGATTCTCCCAAAACATGTGACTTGTCCTTATTTTAATTTAAATCTGTGACAAATAATACAAAACATGTTGATTTTTTCAAATCAATAACCTTCCACCAATTATCAATTAATAATATATTTTGATTGGGATGCAAATAATTATATCTTCCTCTTTCCCTAAATGCATAGTAACTGAAAAAAATAAATAAGAAGACCAAATAATTTATATCAAAGATGTTTTTCACCCAAATTTTGAGTTCTCAATCCATGTGTGTATGTTATTATTAGTGATATAGGTTTCTTTACCACATTTATATATAGGAAGTTGTTACATATAAATATCTTTAAAAGAAAAATGACCAAAATTAAATACAATTTTTACACCCATATGATGATGAATTGACCATCCACCTATAATACTAACAAAAAAATCACCAAAATTAAATACAATTTTAACACCCATATGTTGATGCTGATGAATTGACCATCCATCTATAATACTAATTTTAACATTATATTAAATATAACAGTTACTTTAGTTAGTTTAATTTTAAAATCTAATTTAAACTCTAATATTATTTAATATAAATATTCCATCGCAAATAGTCAACATTAAAGTTAGCAGGTATTCTCATGATTCTCCCAAAACATGTGACTTGTCCTTATTTTAATTTAAATCTGTGACAAATAATACAAAACATGTTGATTTTTTCAAATCAATAACCTTCCACCAATTATCAATTAATAATATATTTTGATTGGGATGCAAATAATTATATCTTCCTCTTTCCCTAAATGCATAGTAACTGAAAAAAATAAATAAGAAGACCAAATAATTTATATCAAAGATGTTTTTCACCCAAATTTTGAGTTCATAATCCAATCCATGTTATTATTATGTTATTATTAGTGATATAGGAAAAATCAAGTCATCCCTTTACAACTAATAATATTTTAAAATTACAAATTTGATTATATAGTTTAAAAATTGAGTAACATTACACAAATATAATAAATTAGATCAAATTAATAAATACAAAATAATTATTATTTTTAGTCAAATCTAAAAACTTCATTTATATTATATAATTTTATTTTAAATATATATATATATATATTTAAAATAAAATTATATAATATAAATGAAATTCACATTTATAAATATGATAAATATGGGAAATTGTTACATATAAGTATCTTAAAAAAATACCAAAATTAAATACAATTTTTACACTCATATGATGATGAATTGACCATCCACCTATAATAGTAACAAAAAAATCGCCAAAATTAAATACAATTTTAACACCCATAGGCTGATGCTGATGAGCTGATGAATTGACCATCCACCTATAATACTAATTTTAACATTATATTAAATATAACAGTTACTTTAGTTAGTTTAATTTTAAAATCTAATTTAAACTCTAACATCATTTAATATAAATATTCCATCGCAAATAGTCAACATTAAAGTTAGCAGGTATTCTCATGATTCTCCCAAAACATGTGACTTGTCCTTATTTTAATTTAAATCTGTGACAAAACATGTTGTTTTTTTCAAATCAATAACCTTCCACCTATAAAAAAAAAAAAAAAAAATTATACTTTTTAAGTATTTTAGTTCAAAATTTTGATTAATAATAATTTTAACCATCAAAACACGTCATAGCAAAAACGTTTGAAATTTCTTTCTATGGCCGACTCTATGTAAATAATAATATAATGCCG
>SNQJ01S0030998.1:0-41444 GCA_010110895.2 Picea sitchensis | reverse complement strand
GATTTTCAAAATGATATGTTTTCTCAAGAAACTAAAGTTGAAGCAGATGCGCAGATCCATGACATGATTCATGATGAAAGTTTGCATTACTCTGGACAATGTGGGGAGGTACTTAATCTAGTAGAATATCCATTTGAAAACAATGACATCAGCCTCCAGTATGATTCAGTTTTGCAGATAATTAAGATTGGAAACAATCATGAAGAAGAAAATATGCAGAGGCAATCCAATATTCAGTTGGGACCGGTAAAGAAATTTTTTATTAAGGTATTCTCTCATTTTTTTTTATGATCCAATGGTAGCATATATGGAGATTTTTGTTAGCTCAAATTTTGTATCAATTCTGCACTGTGGATATCCGTTTCAACTATACTCAACCATATTTTATTTTATCATTGTCCATTTTGATATTTCAATATCGGACACAAGTCTCACATTCCAAACAATTATTTGACTGGTTGTATTGGACATATCATATTACTTGACCAGGAAGTTGATTTGGGTAGATTAGTGTAGGTTGATGTACATAAATAAGCTCACTCCATGAGCATATGTTTTTCAGTTTGAATTTGTCTACAGTGTGACTTCAGTTTGCAGCTTATGACAATGTTTTTATTTTTCAATAAGGAGTAGAGATGTTTTCAAGAAAACAATATGCAGATATGGAATGGATAAGGCACTGAACTACAAGTTCTTGGAATCTTGTACAGAGCATTCCATCCCCATGGAGCATATGTTAGCACGGAAATTTGCAATAGAAAAGTTTGTCATTTTGCAACGTCGGTGAATTACGAGATTTCACAGCACCAGCTTCATCAACACCAATTTCAAAAATCTTTAAAAATTGGCAAATAAAATTGGCTTTTAAAGCCAATTTTAACTCTTGGATTTCTTTACAGGGTACTAGTAATTTTATCAGGTCTTTGTGCAGGGTACTAGTGATTTTATCAAAAAACCTTATTGGGCCCGAAGGCCCAATCTCCAAATTTCCAAACTAAGCATCCAATTCCATGAACTATCGACCAACACAACATACAAGTACCAAAAAACAACACAACCACAAGTCAACACACAACTAAGTACCGAGTGGAGGAGAAACCTACATGGGAGCCTTTCCTTTGCACTACGCGTAGAATGTCACTAGATGCGCTAGCATATAAAAACAACTGAAGGTACATTTTCCCGACAGATGTGGGATATATCCCAAGAGTAAAGTGCACCATCACAGCCCGATATTAAAGAGCAAGAGCCCTCACAGTGCATATATAACTCAAATTCTGAGTACCAAGCGATAGTGAGCAGATGATAATCATTTGAATGCATGTAATTTGTGTAAGAATGGTAATCTCAGGTGTGCATAGAATCCATCTATTAAATAGATATATTATTTTTATTACTCAAGGATCAGGTCGTCCTGGATGCTTAGTGTAAAAATGAAGTGTCTCAAGTATATAAGAGAACGCCAAATAGAAGGATACAGTTTGGATTCGGGAGTGGTACTATTGTTTTCTGGCTTTGCGTTTTACGATGGAGCAGGACTTCCTTCCAGTCAACTCGCTCAAGTTCTGCCACATTCACCTCCATTTGCCTCCTCAAATGGCACAAAAACTTCCAGAGTTTCTCCCTTATTTCATTCTAATCAAATGACATCGACAAGGTTTGCATTGGTTGTTGATATTCAGGAAGTAAGGAGGTGGCTCATGTTTGAAAGACCGATGCATTTTGCTGGAATAAAGTTTGGGGAAGTGCCACCAGGAGATGAAGTTCAAAAATGATTGTATAACAATGGATTTAAATCAATGTCATATACATGGAATGTCCATATGTCAAGATAACTTGTGTGTTTAATATTAAATGTGTAACAAAAATTGTGAATTCCAAATAGAGACAGATATACCTCTTTGCAATAGTGATTGGTCGAAAATATTTGGCTAATTACATTTCAGAAGGTCCATCTGGTAAGTGCTAAGTATTTGAGCAGAAGGAGCATGTTTTTACTCGAATTCCCAACCACAGTCTAAGTTGAGACTGAGCGTTGTTTTCCAAATGTCCAAAAACGTTCACCGCCGGTTGATTGATTACATAAAGATAGAGCTCGGATTTCCAGAGTCCCTATTTTCATATAAATAGAATGAAGATTTAAGAAGCCCGAGCATCGAACCTAAGAATCATAGGTTATCAAACATTATTTTAATGTTGAAAATTCGAGTAAAATGCTAAAAGTCAGAAGGGATTTAAGGGAGATTTTCCTGGTGGTGAATCTGAATACAAATTAAGGTTCCATTTTGCAAGACCTCATTTAAGTCATGATATTACCGATGTGCCTAAAGAAGTTACCAATGAAGAAAGAATTTCCTCAAAAAAATTAGATCATATTTTAGGCTTGAAGAACATCTGAACTTTCCATATTTTGAGCACAAAATCACCGAACAGTTCTAAATAGTTAAGCATCAAATGTACAAGTGGCAAGATTCTCCAAGATTACAAGGAATCCAATTATTACTCATAGTTCATATCCAAAGGTAACATTTGATTAAGGAGAAAGTGAACTTACAGGTGGCAGAGTATCTCTATTTACTAGGCAGTGAACCAGCAGATGGAAGACAAGTGGCAGTTTCGGTCTCTTTGCAAATAGCTCCAACATTTCGAGTCCAAACAAATTTGATAAATGATACCAATTTCTAGGAGGAAGTTACTAAGATCCATGTCCAATTTCGTAGGTGGAAGAGTAAGAAGATCAATCCCAAGATTTCAAGGAGCAGTTGTACACTTGTCATTATTTTCTAGCCATATAGTAGAAATTAGAGAGTTGTTTGCATGAGTCATTACCTTTTGTAACAATTACTATTTTTAGAAAGCATCTAGAAGGCTCGAATTCTGGAGCGAGTGTAAGTGGCTTATATATTTTTATGTAAAACTCTAAAGAGATGTTCGACCCTTTTGAGAAGGAGACTTATGTATTGTATTGGTGCTTGTTTATCTTTTTGCAAGATCAATACAGACACTACTCTTGTCTTCCTTTGAGATTCATTATAACATTTTGGTTCATTATGTGTTCATGCATTACATATTCAAGATTGTATTGTCTACTAGTATGCTCTGCATTTGTTAAGGGAATTCATCTTTGATGCTCCTTTTTCATTATGTGTATACATGTTATGTGTATGTGAATTATTGGTTCAAAATTCATCTGGTTATGGTGTTTTTTCTAAGTAGTTCTCCTTTATGTTTTCTTCTAAAGATGTAATAAGAATTCATCCATAGATAGGTGTTCTCACTGTAGTGGGCTTTTTCTATTGTTCAAGTTGTCATCTCATTATCTTATTTTTTTAAACTAATTATTACCTTGCCTCGAGATTGATAGAAAAGAATTTTCCGGTTATTATCTACAATTCATTAAGATTCAAGTTTTGACTCCATTTCCCAAGGATACTTCTCTTTGCTTGTCAAACCACCAACCCTTATAAAAAAAAACTCGTTCTTATCAGAAATCTGATCTTTTGAGTGTTATTGTTGAATATCTTTTGAGTGAGAAATCCTTTTGTCTATTGAGAGAGTCCTCCCTAATTGTATAAGTCCAGAATACAGTCCAAAGTGGTTGAAATGGTTACCTCGAGTTTTCCTTGATACAACCCAAGGAAAATACTGAGTGATAACAACTTGGAGACTAAATTCTCCAAGGCCACTGAAAGAAGACTATAGAACACTAGAGAGTGGAAAAATATAGTTCTTTTATAGGCATAGCTAGGAACCCCCTCTAACATAGGGGATAAACATGAGGTCATGTGAGGAAGAGAAGCAAATATTGCCCATCCAAATATTGACTAATTGTAGCAGAAAGAGTGTATATTGGGAGTTTTTCTTGAGTGATATTGGTTCATTTGATCTTAGTACTTCATGATTCTCAAATTCATTTGAGGTCCTCCTGAGTATTATTGTTCCACTTGTTTTCAGTCCTCTGGAGGAGATTCAATTTTTGTTATAATTCCCATACGTTTGGTCCCAACTGTCGATTGTACCCCCACGGAGGTCAACTATGAGTTGGTAACCCTAGTAACCTTTTCTAGGTATCTACAGAGGTGACTGTGGGGGGTTTCTCATGGTATCTAGGGAAAATATCATATCAATCTTTCGTTACCCTTGGTGGGTGATCCCACAAAGTGAGGGTTTCTTGCACCGAGAAGAATTATTATGTGGAGTCTAGGGTAATTGTTTCTCATATATTTGTTTACCGCATCATCTCCCGTCTTCGAAATATCCTTCCTTTTTCTCCTGTAACAGGGGATATTTTTCATACTTTTATATTATTTGGACTCTTGTAGTGTGTGTTATTTGAGTTAGGGACCTTATTTTAAGTTTGTGTCTATCGCAAAATTTCATGGGACTACCAACCAAGGAATCTCTTTTCACAGGGAACCTTTTGTTTTTCTTCTTTTGGAAATGTTGGTCCTCCTTACATTGCCACATTGAGTCTTCCGAGATTCACTATAGGATTACCAATATGGTTGTTTTCCACTGCGGTGATCTCGAATGCTCCTGGAGTTTCGAATGAAATCTCCACCCCAAGAACATCAACCTCACATTGACCCTTTTCCTTCTTCGCTCATTGCATCTTCTTCCCTTTCTTCTTCTTCGCCTGGTGAAAGTATTAATACTAGTAACCAGGAGGCTAAGAAGAATAAGAGAAGGAAGATCAAGAAGAAGAAAAATAAGCAAGGGGACAATCAACCAACCACTAATAATCATGTTGGGAGTGTTGATGATAATGACAAGTCTACCAATACATGTCGTAAGCCAAACTTCCCATGCAATATTTGTAAGGGTTACCACCTTATTAAAAATTTCCTTGGTATTCCCAAGGTTTTAGAAGTGTGGTCTTAGGGTTCTCAACAACCCATGTTTCTAGACGTTGCAAGTCATGCCGGTGACAACACATTAAATAGTAATGATCAAGTTGGTGGAAAAAAAGGTCAAGTCAATATTCCTTGCTGATTATCTGGGGAAATGCATCACACTTACCTAAGCCCTTGTATGGATGAAGCTTTGAAATTGTTGGAAGACATTATTGTTTCCAAACAACAACTTCCAACGTCTTTCCATGAACCTTCTCCCAACCAACCATTGGTTGATGAATTGGTCGGTATGATTCCATCCTCGATCAATCATGCTCTCCCCTTGGAGAGTGAAGTTAATAAAGTGGTCATTCCAAACCAATCCTTGATCTATCCCACTCTTCCATTGTAGAGTGAAGTGGATACCACTCAGGTCTTTCTTGTCAATTCAGATACCTTTGACCAAGGGGGAATTTCACCCATTTCAATGGAACCCCCTCCAAATATTGAGGTCAATTCCTTTGATTGGAATAGTCTGACAAAGCCTCTCCTTCCTTCCTACCTACATTTCCAAATTATCATGTTGGTTTGTGATAATATCATGATACATAGCACTATTATTGATGAAGGAACTTTTATCAACGTTATATCCTCAACTACTTAGAAAGATATGGGTTCCCCTTAAAATGTGTCAGTGCCCCATCATCTATGGGATTTTAACAGAATACCTAGAGAGCCTTTAGGGATCCTTTAGGGATCCTTTTTCAATTTCCCATCACCTCAGGAGGGAAAAATATATGTATTTATGTTATGATATTCCATGTCCCCTTGGAATTTAATTTTCTCCTCGGGTGGGATTATGTTTACACTATGAAATATCTCGTGTCCACAATATTTCGAGTGATGCATTTCCCTCATAATGGAAACATTGTTACCATTGACCATCTTTTATTTGTTGGTCCTCATCTAACTACTAAAAATATGACTCCCCTAAATGTTCCTTATATGCAAGTGGTATCCCGCCCAGCACAAGTTAATTATGTGTCATCATGTCCCATGAATTCAACTCTGAATGAGAAGGAGCCTCTCTCTATATGCTCTCCTTCTTTAGAATTAGATATGGTAGTTGAAATGGTGAACCAATCAATAGGGTATTTGTATGGTACCAAATCTATTATATTAGTAGAATAGAGAAATAATGTCGATAATAACACTGAGATAACAACAAAATACTGAAATATTGCAGAGATAACAACGGAACAACAAATTATATGGAACCACAACACAAGAATTATACCTTTATTGATAAGAAACAATGTTCAATTGCCTCTTCGAGGGGGAAACCTCCAGCAAAGAAGATCTCTATTACAATAATTTTCCAAGACAAAACTTCTCATGCCCTATACTCTTATTTATACTAAATCTATCGATCCAAAAGAACAATCTAGAGGAAGATACTTCTAGAAGCGAAAACTTCTATTAAGTCTTCTTACAATTGACACATTCCTCCTTATTGCTAGGCCTTATTAATATTGACCTTTATTACATGGAAATATATTATTCTACCCACTTGAGGGGTTAGGTAGGTTAGATCCCTAACATGCCATCCCCCTTAAAATTAACCTCATCCTCAAGGATTGATATGAGGAAATTGTTGCAGAGTGCTAGCTGTCTCCTAGGTGGCATCAATTGTACTTGTATATTTCCACTAAACTAACACTTCCTTGATGGTGCAATGACGAAGATGTCACTCACGTTGGTTCAAAATGGCTTATGGCTACAACCAGATGGATCCTTCTTCATCCAATTCAGGAATGTTGGTTTGAGTTTGGCACTTAGTTCCAATCACCTTCTTTAAGCAGGAGACATGAAAAGCCTGTCCCACACGCTTGAGAACAGTATAAGGACCATACAATTTGGGCCCCAGTTTCTGAAAATGTTCATCTTTGAGTGAAGTTTGTTTATAAGGCTGCAGGCGAATAAATACCTGGTCGCCTTAAAAAAATTGACATTCTGAGCGACCTTGATCAGCTTGTTGCTTCATGTGATTCTAAGACATAACCAAATTCTCTTTTAGGGTACAGAGAATAGCTTCTCGAGCTGTAAGCATTTGGTCAACCACCTTAACCTTTGAGACACCTTGCATGTAGGAGAGAACAAAAGGTGGCTTTTGTTGATATACTGCTTCAAAAGGAGTCATGCGAGTAGTTGTATGGTAATAAGTGTTGTACCACCATTCAGCCAATGGTAACCATTGTGCCCATTGATTTTACCTTTTAGAGGAAAAAAACTCAAATAAGTCTCCAAATACTTGTTGACAACTTCAGTTTGACCATCAGTCTAGGGATGATAGGTTATGTTGAGATGCAATTAGGTGCCATGTATCCTGAACAGTTCTTACCAAAAATTACTGGTGAAAGTGGGGTCTCAATCAGAAACAATAGAATGAGGCATGCTACAAAGCTTGAAGACATGATCCATGAAAAGTTGAACCACAGTGGATGCAATAAATGAATGTTGTAGAGAACTGAAATGAGCATACTTGGAAAGACAATAAACTAACACCATGATGACTTACTTATTTCCTGATTTAGGTATCCCCACAATGAAATACATAGAGATGTCTTTCCAAAAAGTAGGTGGAATCAGAAGTGGTTGAAGTGTGCCAGGGGCTTTGATTGTTTCTTCCTTTTTACGTTGACAAACATCACATTCGGCCACGAAAGTGCTAACTTCCTTTTTCATACCATCCCAGAAAAAAGAACATTTGGCGTTGTCATAGGTTTTGGTAAACCTAGAGTGCCCAGCTGTGGGAGTATCATTAAGCTCATAAAGCACCATGGATTTAAGTTGTGACTGTTTACTTAAATACAAACGACCTTTGTAGTGAAGCTCATCATTGTGCCAAGAGTACCCTGGGGAAACTGGAGAATTGTCTTGCAACTATTGGATCAGGTGTGAAATTTTAGGATCTTGTAGCCATTCTTGGAAAATAGCTTGGAGCCAACCTGGGACAATGAAGGATACGTAGAAAAGGGACCCTTCATCTTCATATTTTTGAGAAAGAGAGTTAGCAACCACATTTTATTTTCCTTTCTTTTAAATGATCTCATAATCATATCCAAAGATCTTAGTTACCCATTTTTGTTTCTTTGGAGAGGAAGGTCGTTGCTCCAGAAAATATCTGAGGCTTTGATGGTCTATCTTAATTTGGAAGATTTTTCTCAAGAGATAATGGCGCCAGAGATTGACTGCATGCAAAATAACCAATATTTTATTTTCATAGAGTGATTGGCCCAAATGGAAGTATGACAATTGTTTGTTGGTAAAGGCCAAAGGTTTTCCCTCTTGCATAAGGAATTCTCCAATTCCTCTCTCGGAGGCATCACATTCCAGGACAAAGGTATTTGTGAAATCAGGAAGGGCCAAGACCGAAGTAGTGCACGTATCCTCCTTCAATGCTTGAAAGGCCTGATAAGTTGTGGGAGTCCAAGTGAAAGAATTATTTTTAAGTAGAGAAGTGAGAGGCACCGCAATATTTCCATAATTATGAGAAAACTTACGATAATATCATGTTAAACCCAAAAAACCACGCAATATTTTGATAGTCTTGGGGAATCCAATCTTGCATGGCTTCAATATTCTTAGGATCCACCCGGACACCAACCTTGCCAAAAATATGACACAAGTACTCAACTTCTGAGGCGCCAAAGGCACATTTAGAGTGTTTGAAGAAAATTTGATGCTAAGAGAGTAGATGAAGAACTTGATCCACATGGGCAAGATGGGATTGACAAGTTTTACTGTAGATGAGAATATCATCAAAGAAAACTAAGACAAAATGATGGAGAAAAGGATGGAAGACATGATTGATGAGGCTTTGTAAGGTGGAGGCGGAATTACATAGGCCAAATGGCATGACCAAGAACTCATAGTGACTCTCATGAGTTTGAAAATAAGTCTTGGGGATGTCAGCATCTTTCATATGGATATGGTGATAACCAAAATGTAGATCAAGTTTGGTGAAATACTAAGCACCACTCAACTCATCCAAGAGATCATCAATCAAAGGAATGGGAAACTTTTCATTGATGGTTAGTTTATTGAGGGCATGAAAGTCAAGAAACATGCACCAAGTACCTTCTTCCTTAAGTACCATGACCACGGGAGAAGAATAAGGGCTGGTATTGGGGCGGATAACACCCTCTTGGAGCAATTTCTACATGATTTTCTCAATTTCATTATTTTTGGAAAAGAGGTGACGATAAGGGAGAACATTGGGAGGAAGATTTCTAGGAACAAGGGGTATGGAATGATCATGAACACCTTGAGAAGGAAGAATTCCCTGAGGAGTGGAAAAAACAACTTGGTGTTTGGATAGAATAGCTTGGAGGTTAGGATGCACAAAGGGTGTGTCAACTGCATGAATAGAATGGAGTTGAGCAATAATACCAGAGTGGCCTTTCTTGAGGAATTTTTCCATGCGATGGGAAGTGATGATCTCAGGAGAACCAACTCCGAGACCTTGGAAGTGATACTTTTGTCCCTCATGTTGGAATTGCATGGTTAATTCCTTGAAATACATAAGAATGGGACCCAAAGTGTGTAACTATTCAACACCTAGCACAATGTAACACCCACCCATTTCGATGGAAAACATATGATATTTTAGGTGGTAATGTCCAATTTAAAGACATACATTTTCACAAAGCCCACCAAATTTCATGGACCCACCATTGGCTATCATGATTTGAAATTTATTAACATCATAGATATATCAATTGGTTTCTTGGGAAATGCAATGATGGATAAAATTGTGGGTGCTACCACTATCAACCAAGATGATGACATTCTTACTCTTAATATAGCCAATGAGCTTGAGGGTTTGGGGAGTAAGGAAACCAGTGAGAGCATGCAGGGAAATGAGTGGTTCAACCTGAGGTGGGTCAACGGGCTCCGAGGTAGCATCAAGAAGGGAGGGCTCTTCAACAATTGGAACTACCACATATTCTTCAAGAACATCTTCATAAATGGCCATAAAAATATTTTGTTCCTTACACTTGTTCCCTGGAAAATATTTTTCATCACAATTATAGAAAAGACCCTTCAATTGGTTTTCATCCATTTCAGCCCTAGTTAATTTTTGGACCTTGAGGGTAGTGACGGGGGGGTTAGGATTAGTGGGGAGAGGACAAGGAACAAAAGAGGGTTTTTTGTTCTGGGAAAAAAAAACTTGTTGGGCTTCTTTAGCATGTTTAGTAGCTTCCAACCAAGTCTGAGGGAGGGCCATGAGAACCTGGGATTAGATTTCATCCTTTAGGCCACTAATAAAACATTCATGGAAGAAATCATCTGACATGTACTTGGTTCGAAATGCTAAATGCTCAAAAGAAGATATAAAGTATTCCACTGTGCCTGACTGTTTCAACTTGGTCAAACGACCGAGATAGTGGGTATCAATGTCAAAGCGATCATAGATCTCAACAACAAATTGGGTCTAGGAAATATACCCTTGACGATAATTTTTACGCCATTACCACTATTTCCATCGTTCAGGATCTAGATAGAGGACAACATAGTGAAGTTTGGCCAATTCATTAGTAATACCATGTAGAGAAAAATAATGCCCCATTTGGGTGACCCAACCCGTAGGATCGGATCCATCAAATTTATTGAGCTTGACACGAGGAAGGCATGGTTCACGTTGAAAGGAGTTGGATTGAAAATGCAAAGAATGAGAGGATTCAACAACATCGGGTTGGTCCGAGGAGGAAGGACCCGAAGAGAGGTTCAACAATTGGTTGAGAACAGACTGGAGGGTGTTAAATTGGTTCATGAATTTGGAATCCATGGTGTCAAATTTGTGCTCAACGTGGGTTTCTAGTTGTGCAAGGAAAGAATTGGTAGAGGTAATTTTAGAGGTCGCTTGATTGATGAAAGCCTACAGGTCTTGGTTGTCAGTGGTGGCCATTTGGAGAGGGGAAGTGCGGGTAAGGAAAAATGGGTGGGTGGGACAACACAAAGGACTTATAAGTGATAGGTACCATGCCGATCAGGGAAAGAAGGGAAATATAATGGAATAGGTGGAAAATTGGGGAAGCTAAGAGGGGCTTGGGTCCACTGGAAAAAAATGTTAAAAATGAAAGGTATGACTGTGATCAGGGAGAAAAGGGGAGTCCAATAGAATAGGTCCCAAATAAGTGTGCCGGTGGGACCACTATACTCATTTTTTATTGTTCTCCTAAGGATTTATACTCCTATCTGAAGAATAGTGTAGTGATGAAATGCCCAAATTCTTAACAGGAAGAAATGTGTAGTAATTTCGCAACCCGAATGCAAGAGGCACAATTGTACGACTATAGATATTCTTTGTTCTGTTTTTATTTTTGTCCCAAGGGTTAGGGTATTCTAGGGTTCTACAGTCAAGGTTTTTCCCTATGCTATATCTCTCCGATATACATGTAGGGTTCAACAGTAGTACTCGACCCAATATCTCAGGGCACCATCTAAGGAGGCTAGATCGTGCCCTTAGACATACTACCTGACTACCCAGGTACTAGAGAGTATATTCCCAAGTGTTGTTCTCAGTGGCACTATAACAGTCAGGTGATTGATTGATTTAGCTATGGAGGGATTCAGGAGATCTAGGTCGATATGTATACAAGTGTTGTCCGATGTGCTACCACTCGAAGGGGTACCAACAGGGGTTACACGGGTGGCCAAAATATGTGCGCTTAAGTACCCCTTTTATTTCCTGCATGTATGACTCCCCGAACGTGGGTTTATGCCCGTAACAACAAATATCTGTAGCTCTAAGACACCGGAATACATCTCTACCCTGGAAAAAAAAATTAACCCACAATTTCTGCCGATGAAAGTGCTCTGATACCACTTGTAATCTACATGATCTATTATATTAGCATAATAGAAAAATAATGTGGAGAATAACACTAAGATAGTAACAAAATACTAAAATATTGCAAAGATAACATCACAACAATAAATTATATGGAACCACAACACCATAATTATACCTTTATTAATAGGAAATAATGTTCACTTCCCTCTTTGATGGGGCAACCTCCAGCAATGCAGAGCTCTATTACAATAATTTTCCAAGACAAAACTTCTCATACCCTCTACTCTTATTTATACTAAATCTATCTATCCAAAAGAACAATCTAGAGGAAGATCCTTATAGAAGCGGAAGCTTCTATTAGGTATTCTTACAAGTGACTTATTTCTCCTTATTCCTAGGCCTTATGAATATTGATATTTATTACATGGAAATATATTATCCTACCCACTTCAGGGGTTAGGTAGGTTAGGTACCTAACAGTATTTGGAGCCTAATCTTCCCCTTGTTATCCCTACTGAGTTCCTGGAGATGTATTCCTTCCATAGAGTTGTGTTTCCATCTAATGAAGACTTATTGGAAGCCATGGTCAAGGGTATCAAGAAAATTTATTATTTGTGTGTCAAGCTCGTTAAAAAATTAAATAGGGGATTTTGAGAAAATTCCCCATTTCTGTGTCAATATCGTTAAAAAATGAAACAGAGGATTTCAAGCAAAGTTCCTATTTCTTTGTCAATCTTGTTAAAAAAAGAAACAAATGATTTTGAGCAAAGTTCTCATTTCCGTGTCAAGATTGTTAACAAATGAAACAAAGGATTATGAGCATCGTTCCTTTCCTGTGTTAAGCTCAGTAAAAATGAAACAGATGGTCATGAGCATAGTTCCCTTTCTATATCAAGCTCATTAAAAATGAAACAGATACCCATGAGCATGGTTCATTATCTGTGTCAATATCGTTAAACAATTAAATGAAGCACACAACTAGAACTTCATAATTGAACCTTCATTTCTTTCACCTTTATCAATTGATCCTCTTTATTCCTACCCCTGTGGTGAACCTATTTCTATTAGTAGCCAGGTGTCTAATCAGGTTTAGAAGAAGAGTTGGTAGATTAAAAAAATCTTGGGGGGCATGTCTCCAACCTTTGGTCATCATGCTGGAGTTAAGCCGCTAGCCTCTACTGATTATGCTGGGGGAAAAGTACCATCCTCTACACATCATGTTGGGAATAAAACCTACTAATGGGTATCAATCCAAGAACAATTTCACTTTGTATTTCAAGATCGTGTAAAAATGAAATAGACACCCCAAGCATAGAGTTTCTCTATTTCAATCTTGTGTAAAAATGAAACCTACCCCAAGCATAGTTTTTCTCTATTTCAATCTTCTGTAAAAATGAAACCTACCCCGAGCACATTTTTTTTCTTTATTTCAAGCTCGTTTAAAAATGAAACCTACCCCAAGCATAGTTTTTCTATGTTTCAAGCTTGTGTAAAAATGAAACCTACCCTGAGCATGGTTCTCTTTCCGTGTCGAGCTCGATAAAAAATGAAGCAGACAACCAAACATATTTTTATCACTTTTTCGGGCTAGTAAAAACTATATGAAAAATGAACTCTTTGGAGTACAATCAAGCATATTTTTTTCAATTTTCTAGGCTTGTAAAAACTATATGAAAAAAGGAACTCTTTGGAGTCTCCTTTAAGCTCTTTTCAGAATCCCTAAACATGGAAATATTGTCGAATGAGATTGTTTCCTTTCACACTCATTAAAATGATTGAAAGGGAATCTATTCGGCATAAGTTTAACCCTTTTTCAGATTGGATGGACTGATTACAAAAAATGAACACTCTAGTCAACCTTGGACAGAAGAGTTCTCCCTTGTATTTTTTTATACATTTTTGGGCTTGAGGGACTAATTTACAAAAAAGAACACCGTTGGAGTCATATTTAAGATCTTTTCAAAATATCCAAACATGAAAAGATCACAGAGCTTTCCCTCGTTGGGCTCATAAAAGTATGCATCGAAGGACCCATACGGGATCAAACCACTCATTCTTCAGGTTCATTAAACATGTGATGAGGGACTCATCTAATATGAGCTATACCGAGCATCTATTATCCTCCTCAAGGTCGTTAAAAAACAAAGAGGTACTTTCCAATCAAGGTGGGGGGGGGATCTGAGGGAAGTGGGTCAAGTTTTGGAAAGAATTATGGCATTTGTTTGTTGTCTCCCTTGAGCATGGCACCTATTTGCATCTTGTCTTATAATTGGGTAATTTTCTTGTCTCTAATTCATACCGATTCTATGTGTCATTATACCTTTTTGTTCCATTTGAAGAGTGATTTTATTATCATCATATTATGTTCCTGGTAATCGTTGAGTCAATGCTACCAAGTCACTTATTGTGCCTCACAATGTTCAAGGGAAGTTTCACTTCAAACCAACCATTATGCAGTATTACTAGTTTTCATCCTCATGTTAGTCCATACTCCTTCATTCACCATATTGCATCACTTTCCAGTGTTTGTTTCATGTCAATGATGGGGGACACGTCATGGTCATCCTTCGACGAGTTTGTTCTTGTCGAATTCAACACATTATCCAGGCATTAGACTTAGAAACCAGTTAGTACCTTGGAACCTGCATGCCTCAATGGTAGGTTTCCTCACCTTCGACAATAGGTTTACACCAATGGCCACTGATCGAATGATTCCATGGATGTTCGAATTCAACTCATTTATTCACATTCGTTGGAATGTACTAGGGTACGTTTGGAGTCATTGTCATGATTGGTGATTTCCCTCATGCTTCTTAACGATATACATTAAATGACCGGTAATCAAGTGGTTTCTACCATATTCGACATCAAGACATATGCTCACATGGATAGAATCGTACTATTTCAGGATCTAGATGAATACCATGGGTTGGTAACTTACTCTATTATATGCTTTGCCTAGGTTGTGTGATGCAGGAGCATCTCTCCACGTCAGCCATCCAGCCAACCAGCCACGTCAAGCGCGTGCATTCAAAGCTGAAGAGAGAGGCGCAGTCCTCATTTAAATCTGAATTGAATGTAATTAAATGTTTAGGTTGGTGAGCCATAGAGTCGTGCCTTTGCACAGGCTGTAGATAATATAGGCCATTAATGTTTGTATGGCTGAGATCTAGATCCAAATTCTAGACTAGACAACCCATTCAATGTAATTGAATAGGGTAGGTAGGTTGGAGGGAAGCGCTCGAAGAGCCCCCTCAGGTAAAAGATATTTTGGATCTCATTTTGTGAGTAAGTCGGAAAGGATAGAAGATCCGAGAGAGAGTAGAATGGTTGTAATATGAGAGCCAGAGAGAGCTCGAGAACACCATTGTAAATACAAGCATTTTCCATTTTAATATAAACAAAAGCAGTTTTTCCTGC
Source organism: Picea sitchensis (assembly GCA_010110895.2). Lineage (NCBI taxonomy): Eukaryota > Viridiplantae > Streptophyta > Pinopsida > Pinales > Pinaceae > Picea > Picea sitchensis. The sequence goes on along the minus strand of SNQJ01S0030998.1, from coordinate 26,333 downwards.
ATTACTGTGTGTTGAATGAATGTTTGTGAGTGTTCCATTGTATGCTATGAATGTATGATGTTATCATGCATTTGCAGGAGTGTGTTTGATTTCAGGTGAAGGTCTTCGAGGCTTCACACCAGGAGGGTGTGACAGAACATTGCGGGTTCTGATAGCCGTGCATAGAGGATGCACTTCTGAATACTGCGGGTTCAGACAAAGACGTGTTGCGGCACAAGAACTGGAGTCAACAACTCGGGAGGAAGACCTCAAGGTTGTTGAATACCTTGGAGGCAAGGCTATGTAGGAGAGACACAGTTGCAGACATAATCTATGAGGAGTTCTATGAAGCTATGCCAAGCGGGCATTGAGCATATGCACAGTGGTGGATTTGAAGGAACTCTGTTGTGAGTTCAGGAAGAAGAATCAGAATCACTGAGGATTCTGAGAGCTCTGCCAAGTGGGCATTGAGCAGGTGCAAAGGGTGCACAGAAGAGGACAGAACTGTTAGAGGTTCTGGGGAAAATATACTCTGCCAGGTGGGCATCGAGTAAGTGTGCAGACATGCATAGATGAAATAGAAGAGAACTCTTTTGAGTTCTATATTTACAGGAAGAATCCACTGAAGGATCTTCACAGGGTTGTTGAACACCCTGATAGACTCAGCAAGAGGTTGCTGGAGCAGAAGGATAGCCAAGAGGGAATTTCATTCTCCATCTGAGGGAGAAGAAAGAAGATAAAATCTTGTAGGGGTCTGAGTACTTGGAAAAGCTCAGGAGAGACAACACCTGCGTGTGTGTGTGTGAGGATTCTGCAAGGAGTGCAGTAATCAAAGAACCCTTTGAGGATTCGAGAGAAAAGCTCAGGGGGAACATCGTTATTGAGAACGCACGACGAGAACTCAAGAAAAGGAGCTCACAAAGAGGAAAAGGAGGACAAAGGTTGAGGCCTTTGAGATCTGGAAATCCTCCCAAGCATAGGAAGAAGTGCTCAAACCTCAGGAGGGAGCACAACAGCCGTCGGATCAGAAGGAGAAGAAACCTGGACCGTTGAGGATTTCACGTCTAGAGAGCATTAGAGGGAGCGCATGGGAAGAAACGATCTGCACTGTCAGATCTGGAGAAAAACCCCGTCAGCTGTCATATTTGGCGAGAAGCGAGGAGGTTACGACTGGGTTTCCAAGTTGCAAGCCCAGGAGATTGTGGACCGTAGGATGTTCACATAAATACCCGTCAGCCGTTGGATCGGGTGAAGGCACACAGAGTTTAGCCTCTGGACTAAGCGCAGAAGAAGGATGGATCTGAACCGTAAGATCTTGAACAGATACCCGTCAGTCGTCAGATCGGACAGGAGTTGCACGAGGTTTACCATCGGGACTTCAACCATCGGCATATCGGTAGTCACGAGGACAAGAAAGTCGAGACACTTCAAGTCTCGAAAACGCCGGGAATATCTGGACCGTCCGTTAGTGGAGACATGTGGTAGAGATCAAGGCATCGGGAGTCGGGATATCGACATTCCCGTGGATAGGAGATCGGGGAAGTCCCTAGTGAAAACCCCGGTATAATCTGAGCCGTCCGTTTGGGGAGACAGGTGTCAGAAATCCGAAGAGAGTCGGCATATCGGCGTTCGGGAAATTAGAGTTCTCGAGGTTGAAAGAGTCGGGACATCAAAAGTCTTGAAAACCCGAGAGTTGATCTGGACCGTCCATCAGAGAAGGACGCGTGGCAACAATTGGAGCCATCGGGAAAAGTCCCGAAAGGAGGACGTCTATCAGCATTGTGGTCATCGGGATATCGGGGATCCCGGTGACAAGGTGTTTGGGCATTTTGGAATCACGAAGTTCGAAGCCCCGATAAGGAGGAAGGAGCCATCGTGGGGGCCAACTATCAGCATAGTAGAGAAGGAAGAAAGCTCCATTGTGTGGGGGCTAGCTGTCAGCCAATCGGGATTTGGAGGATCGGGAATCCCGTGAGTCAATGCATTGCGGCATTGAAAAGCTCGAAATCCCGATGAAGAGGTAAGACTGCGGTCACGGGGGATAACGGTCGTATGGGCCAAGAGCCTAGCTGGGAGAGATAGTGCGTAAAGAGCATGTCGAGATTCGAGGAATCACGAGTCCTGAGGACATATGCATTTTGGCATTGGAAAGTCTGAAACCCCGATGAGGAGGTATGGCTGCGGTCATATAGGGGGAAGGTCATGTGGACCACGAGTCTAGTCTGGAGGGATAATTGAAGTTGGAGCACATCGGGAATTTGAAGCCCAAAACCTCGATAGGAGGATATAAGGTTGCGGCCTTCTGAGAGAGGTCATACGGACTAGAGGGCATAGCCAGGAGGGGCTAAGGCCAGAAGAGAGCTCATTGGAGTTTGAGAGATCGCGGGAACAGGAACTCTCGACATCAGAGAAGAGGAAACCCCGAAACCCAAAGATGAGTCGGGAAAGAGCGCAGGCATGTGTAGAAGGTCGTGCGGGTTAAATAAGGACTTGTGGATCAGGTTTTAGTAGAGATTCCACGGAGAAATCGAAAGAGTCGCTTCGACTCAGGCAGATAGTTGAACGATCCTTAAGACTGGGAGGTCAGGCGAAGAGACCCTGCGAGGTAGGAGTGTCGTCGTCGCACCATCAAGTGGTATCAGAGATTTGATTCTTGTCTGTATATTTCAGGCAGGAAGAGGCAGGAAGAGATAAAGAGCACTTTGATACACATCAAGTGGTATCAGAGCAGGAACTTCACTTGTATATTTCAGGTGGAGCAAGGAGGTAAAGGAAGACAGAGCGCCGAAACTCTGTAAGGATTTGTTTGCAGGTAGGCAATAGTCCATAGGCAGTCAAGGAGACTGTAGGAAGATGAATCTGGTAGAACTCTTAGTGCGGAGTGACAGCAACAGGTTTGCTAGGAAAGTAGATAGGGACAACACCATGGTTACTGAAGACCATAGGCATGCTGGAAAGAAAAGCAAGGTAGAAAAGCTTGCAGAAATGGATAGAGAAATGGATAAATACCTCTATGAATTAAAGGCAGATATAGAGAAGCTTGAACTACGGATGCGGTAGGATAAGAGAGCTAGATGGATGCGTGAATGGCCTATGAAAAAGAAGAAATAAAAATGGCCAGTCAAGGAGTTGATGGTCAGAAGACAACATAGGCTGTTGAAAGGGTGGTTGAGGTATGCTGAGAACCTCAATGGACCTGAGGAAATGGTTCAGGTTTGTGCACCGGAGACTGGGAGAGATCTTAGTGAAATGGGATCATTTGAAGATTTCAAGCACTGCCAGGAGGGCAGAGAAGAAATTCCAATTTTCCAGGAGGGAAAAGAGCTGAGATCGTTGCGGGATCTCAGAGACTGTCATGAGGACAGCCAAGGAATTTCACATTGCCAGCTGGGAAATGAAATGAGATCACTGTGGGATCTCATAGACTTCCAGGAGGGCAACGAAAGCATCTCAAATTTCCAGGTGGGTAGAGATGAGCATTCGAGACTGTTTGAAGGTCTCATGGACTCAGAAGTGAGTTGGAATCAGCCCAAGGAGCTGACAGAGCAGATGAGACTATCAGAGGGTCTCATAAATTCAGAAAGGAATTTAGATCAGCAGATGCAACTGACAGAGGAGGAAGATATGAGAGATCTTTTGATGATTGGGGGAATTAAGGTATTCCTACCATGTGCCCAGGGAGAGGCAGAAGTCTGTGTTGCAGATGGTGCAGCAACAGTAGAAGAACAGTCAACTGAGACTGTCAAAGAAGAATTGGAGCAGACTTTGGAAGTTTCCCAAGCAGAAGAAGAAGAAGAAAATGAGCATTCAGAGGAATGGCTCAATGAATTCATCCAGGAAGCTGAGGGAGCTATAGCACTAAAGTTGACAGCAGAAGAAGCAGGAGAGGATGATGAGCATTCTGAGGAATGGCTCAATATTTTCAGCCAGGAAGATGAAAAGACTACAACAGGGAAGTTTGCAGAAGAGGAAGAAGTAGAAGAAGACATCATTTGCTTTGCTGATCTGTGGGAACAGATAGAAGCCCTGGAAGAGAGGGTGAAGGTGTAGAGCATGCACATCCAACAGGTGAAGTTGGAAACTGATAAAGAAGGCATGGGAGATCATGATGATTTGCTCATGTGCCAAAAAAATTTGCAGCTGGGGATACTGCAAAAACAGGACCAGCCACTAGAGCAGCTGGACTAAGTGATCGAAGAGATCATGGAGCTGATGATCCAGTCAGCAGAAATTGCCNACAGTAGGATGGAGCAGATGAACAACTCCAAAGGATGATTTGGGATCCAGGAGGATTTCCAACAACTGAGAGGGGAAGCTCATGAGCATGAGCTCATGAATTTTGTAGCTGAGGAGTTTGATGCAAGAGCATCTCTCCACGTCAGCCAGCCAACCACGTCGAGCGTGTGCATTCAAAGCTGAAGAGAGAGGCGCAATCCTCATTTAAATCCGAATTGAATGTAATTAAATGTTTAGGCTGGTGAGCCATAGAGTCGTGCCTTTGCTCAAGCTGTAGATAAGATAGGCCATTAATGTTTGTATGGCTGAGATCTAGATCCAGATTCTGGACTAGACAACCCATTCAATGTAATTGAATAGGGTAGGTAAGTTGGAGGGAAGCGCTCGAAGAGCCCCCTCGGGTAAAAGAGATTTCAAATCTCATTTTGTGAGTAAGTCGAAAAGGATATAAGAGCTGAGAGAGAGTAGAGTGGTTGTAAGATGAGAGCCAGAGAGAGCTCGAGAACACCATTGTAAATACAGGCATTTTCCATTTTAATATAAACAAAAGCATTTTTTCCTGCATTACTGTGTGTTGAATGAATGTCTGTGAGTGTTCCATTGTATGCTATGAATGTATGCTATTATCATGCATTTGTAGGAGTGTGTTTGATTTCAAGTGAAGGTATTTGAGGCTTCACACCAGGAGGGTATGATAGAACGTTGCGGGTTCTGATAGCCGTGCACAGAGGATGCACTTCTGGATACTACGGGTTCAAAAAAAGACATGCTGCGGCACAAGAACTGGAGTCACGGGAGGAAGACCTCAAGGTTGCTGAATACCTTGGAGGAAAGGCTGTGTAGGAGAGACACAGTTGCAGACAGAATCTCTGAGGAGTTCTGTGAAGATCTGCCAAGTGGGCATTGAGCATATGCACAGTGGTGCATTTGAAGGAACTCTGTTGTGAGTTCAGGAATAAGAATCAGAATCACTGAGGATTATGAGAGCTCTGCCAAGTGGGCATTGAGAAGGTGCAAAGGGTGCATAGAAGAGGAAAAAATTGTTGGAGGTTTTGGGGAAAAGATACTCTACCAGATGGGCATCGAGTAAGTGTGCAGACAGACACAAATGAAAGAGAAGATAACTCTTTTGAGTTCTATATTTAGAGGAAGAATCCACTGAAGGATCTTCACAAGGTTGTTGAACACCCTGATAGACTCAGCAAGAGGTTGCTGGAGCAGAAGGATAGCCAGGAGGGCATTTCATTCTCTATCTGAGGGAGAAGAAAGAAGATAAAATCCCGTAGGGGTCTGAGTACTTGGAAAAGCTCAGGAGAGACAGCACCTGCATGTGCGTGTGAGGATTCTACAAGGAGTGCAGTAATCAAAGAACCCTTTGAGGATTCAAGAGCAAAGCTCAGGGGGAACATCGTTATAGAGAATGCACGGCGAGAACTCAAGCAAAGGAGCTCGCAGAGAGGAAAAGGAGGACAAAGGTTGAGGCATTTGAGATCTGGAAATCCTCCCAAGCATAGGAAGAAGTGTGCAAAGCTCAGGAGGGAGCACAACAGCCGTCAGATCGGCAGGAGAAGAAAACTGGACCGTTGAGGATTTCACGTCCAGAGAGCATTAGAGGGAGCGCACAGGAAGAAACGATCTGCACCATCAGATCTGGAGAAAAACCCTGTCAGCCGTCATATTTGGCGAGAAGCGAGGAGGTTACGACTGGGTTTACAAGGTGCAAGCCCAGGAGATTGTGGACCATCAGATGTTCACACAGATACCCGTCAGCCATTGGATCGGGTGAAGGTGCGTAGAGTTTAGCCTCTGGAATAAGCACAGAAGAAGGACAGATCTGAACCGTCAGATCTTGAACAGATACCCGNGAGGCTTACCATCGAGACTTCAGCCATCGGCATATCGGTAGTCACGAGGACAAGAAAGTCGAGACACTTCAAGTCTCGAAAACGCCGGGAAGATCTAGACCGTCCGTTAGTGGAGACACGTGGAAAAGATCGAGGCGTCAGGAGTCGATATATCGACATTCTCGTGGACAGGAGATCGGGGAAGTCCCTAGTGAAAACCCCAGTATAATCTGAGTCGTCCGTTTGGGGAGACAGGTGTCAAAAATCCGAAGAGAGTCATCATATCGTCGTTCGGGAAATCGGAGTTCTCGAGGTCGAAAGAGTTGGGACATCAGAAGTCTTGAAAACCCGAGATTTGATCTGGACCGTCCATCAGAGAAGGACGCGTGGTAGCAATCGGAGCCATCGGGAAAAGTTTCGACAGGAGGACGTCTATCGGCGTTGTGGTCATCGGGATATCGAGGATCCTGGTGACAAGGTGTTTGGGCATTTCAGAATCGCGAAGTCCGAAACCCCGATAAGGATGAAGGAGCCATCATGGGGGCTAGCTGTCAGCATAGCAGAGAAGGAAGAAAGCTCCGTTGTGTGGGGGCCAGCTGTCAACCAATCGGGATTTGGAGGATCGAGAATCTTGTGAGTCAATGCATTGCGGAATTGAAAAGCTCGAAACCCTGATGCAGAGGTAAGACTGCGGTCACAGGGGATAACAGTTGTATGGGCCAGGAGCCTAGCCAGGAGTGCTAGTGCGAAAGAGCGCATCGGGATTCGAGGAATCGCAAGTCCTGAGGACATATGCATTTTGGCATTGGAAATTCCAAAACCCCGATGAGGAGGTATGGCTGCGGTCATATAGGGGGAAGGTCATGTGGACCACGAGTCTAGTCTGGAGGGCTAATTGAAGTTGGAGCACATCGGGAATTCGAAGCCCAAAACCCCGATAGGAGGATATAAGGCTGCGGTCTTATGAGATCGGTCATATGGACCAGAGGGCATAGCTAGGAGGGGATAAGGCCGAAAGAGAGCTCATCGGAGTTCTAGATATCACAGGAACAAGAACTCTCGACATCAGAAAAGAGGAAACCCCGAAACCCGAAGCTGAGTCGGGAAAGAGCGCGGGCATGTGCAGAAGGCCGTGCAGGTGAAATAAGGACCTGTGGATCGAGTTTTAGTAGAGATTCCATGGAGGAATCGAAATTGCTGCTTCGGCTCAGGCAGATAGTTGAACGATCCTTAAGACCCGGAGGTCAGGCGCAGAGACCCTGCGGGGTAGGAGTGTCGTCGTCGCGCCATCATTGTGTTGGATATCATTTGAGTATGTTGTAGATTCCAGTATAACCATCATATTGGCAATCTCACTGATGTATATGTTGTCACATAGATCCACTTTGTATTGGTTTGTGGCTATGATTTTGTCATATCATATCTACAAGATGTATTATTTCATGGCTATGATCAGATCATGTCATGGAGGTATGGATCCACATTGTATCTTTGGTGGCCATATCCTTAGTCATTACTTTCATTGATCCAAAGTGTATTGGTCGACGACCATGATTTCAGTCAGTTTATTTTGAGCATAGTTATTCCTTCCTTGGAGATGATACATATACACTATTTGATGTTTTTCCAGGCTCTCCCAATCCAACGCCATTGCATTAATATTTATGTAAAGTGTTTCGACCATCATTTTCTCCTCTAACCTCAAACTTTAGGGGGAATATGTTACATGCCTAAATGTTTCACTTAAGTGTCGTATGCACCTTATCAAGTGTCATATGCACCTTACTAAGTTTATCATTCACTTTATTAAGTGTCACATGCACTTTATTAAGTGTCACAACTTTATTACCATGTGAGAAAATTTGTCATAATCCCTATTCATTGTGGAGGAGTAAAACTCATCTTGAGAGGGTCGAAAAAATACCTTTTACCTTGATATTTTGATGATTTTTTAAGGTCAATTCTCCTCTTCCCATGTATATGGAGTGTTGAACTCTTGTCAACGCTCCCCTACCAATGTATAGGGAGTGTTGACAACACTTTGTGCTCAATATTGGGGGAGAATTGAAGTGGTTAGAGGGAGTTATGGCTATCCCACCTTCTTCTAAGGGTTAATTCTGATAATATGAAGTCAAGGATTCGAGTCATATCTCGTGACCCCATCTTAAGTAAACTCAATATCGATGAGATAAGATAAATCTCAACTTATGGAGAAAAATCCTTAACCATTTCCTAAAACACTTCATGATGGTTAAGCCTCTAAATTCTATATAATGGGTGAATTCCAAGATGAAAAGGGAGGATAATCCATGAGAGCATCATAATTATGATCTTGAGACATTTAGGGGAGGGCTAGATAGGACATCTTGGAGGATTTGTTGCAACAAAACATTGGATTGTAGGTGCTTCACTATCGATTTCCATTAATACATAACTTGGGCTATTCCCTTCATTTTTTGTGTCAATGGCTCATGCATGTCTATTGTTGTGAGATTCATCGTAGATAGATCTATTTTCACTTGAGAATATAGTGTATAGGAAGGTGGTTTATCTTTGTTCTTTGCAGGTTTATTTCTTGCACCTAAGAGCTTGGTCAACAAGGTCAAAGGCTAGAGCAGCAAGGGAAATCGACGTCAGAAGGTAAGTCCCATATCTCTGTCTTCTCATTTAATTTTCCAAATAGGTCTAAAGTGAAGTTAGTGTCCATTTGTTTTCTTTTGTATTTGGATCTAAGAAGGGGCCTTGGTCCGAAGGGGGGTTTCACCTGTCTACAGGGGGAGATTTACAATAATAAGGAGATAACTAGGGCACGCATGAAGAGGTAAGCTCTACCATCAAAAAATAATATTTTCAAAGCATCTTGAAGGCATAATGTCACAAAAATGTGGTTGACCCTAAGGAAAGGATGTGATTGATACAAATAAATGCATAATGCAGAAAACATGAAACATTCCCTATATGTCGGTAAATATTATGATACCTGCCGAAGAAGTAAAAAAAAGACCACCAAATATAATAATATTTTTGGAAACAATATATCCCAAGGATAACTGTGCAAGAAAACATCTCCATGGAACTTCCATTATTCTAAACAATATAAAATGTTGAAAGGGGGGTCAAAATTTAGAAACAAATGTGTAAAAAATAGGTTAAAATAGGTGAAAAACTTATTTTTACCATGTCATTTCACATTTTACCATTTGGAGAGCATTGGAATCCCTTTTCACCCTTCGAACTTTTGATGATCATTAAAACATGCACGAAGCTCGGAATTCAACATCGCTTGGACCAGGTAAGAGATTGCTTCTCCCTCTTTAATTTCATCCAAGATTTTTTTTTATTTTAGTGATTTTTTTAGTGTGAAATCACTTTTAGATGTCGCATGAATATGTACATGACTTTCATTATCATGTTTAGCATACATACATGACTGTCATAAATGAAAGTCCTGTACATCTACGCAAAACCCAAAAATCAAGTATCTAACTCAAAAAATGATTGATGCATGTAGGATGGTGATAGAGTGGAGGGAGAGAGAACATGGAGAAGTTGATAATGAGATCATGGATGATCTATAATCTCAACAAGCCCTCCACCAATGTGCACTTTATAAAAAAAAAAATTGTAACAAGTTTAGAGAATAACAAAGATTGGTTGAAACTTTTATTGATTATTGGGAACCTGAAGTAGATTCCTTTATGATTAGAGGATAATCGTTAAGGATTGCAATGGAGAAATATATTTCCTTACTAAGTTGCCTCATTGATAGAATGTGGTAAACTTGAAGGGAAAACGATACATTAGTTTAACAATCAATGAGTACATTTCTCTATATTGTTCAGTCGAGATAGGGAAGGTTGGGATTCAACTCCCGATAAGTTAGAAATAAAATTTTGGTATAAAGATGATTGTGTTGATGATTGCCCATATTTCCAAATATGATTCATTACACCAAGCTTCAAGGACAATGATGTACTATGAATGGGAATGCTTGAATCCTATACTCTATGATTGGAGTACCACACTTCTAACATGCATGAAGTCCCAATTAACAGGATGCAAGCAGGGAAAGATGAAGAACTTCAGCTTTGGAAGCCTCTTGTGTTGTTTTTTCTTTGAGAGAGTACCTATGATGAGTTCAAAAGTGGAAATCCATCCGCCTTATATGAGAGATGGCACAATGGACCAGTGGACCGAGGTACTTCCTAGGCAGGGAGGATGACATATAGGTGATCCCTAGGATGATGCATTATTCGCTTGGTGGGAGCGCCAAGTGGTTGCAATTGAGGATTACCCTTATGTAGGGATAGACTATCATAATGACCCAGAGAGTCCTATACCTCCTAATAGTTCCTATGGAGATATTGGTAAAATAATTTTTCTTTTAAAATTATTTCATTTTTATATTTTCATTATTAAAAAAGAATTTTTTTTTGCCTGGATCAAGTTAATAACAATGATTGTTTGATGATATAGATGTGGGACCAAGGTGACCTAATGTATTTCCTCTACATGGTCGATGTGGTCAATATGGCCAACCCCTTATATATGTTGACTGAGTGTTAGATAATGTCCAGAGGAATCTAGATAGATTGGTGAGCCAAGTGCCAATGGTACAGATTGAGGATTTGTCGGAGCACATGCAACAACATGTAATTGGGGTACCACGGTATTAGGTTTGTCTCTTTCAGTGTCTCTCTAATGCCATTTTTTTTATGAGAGATGTGTTGAGGGAAGAGAAGAGCTCCCACCACCATGATTGGGAGATCATGTGTTTCTGTGTATTTTTGTATTATCGGTCCCAGTACAAGACAATCAAGGCATAAGATCCTTTTTTGAAATATGATATACTTTTGTACTCAATGAAAAGTGATGATGATGATGATGATATATATATCTATATATATATATATATATATATATATATATATATATATATATATATATATATATATATATATATATATATACTCTCTTATCTAGAATGATATTTTTCCTTAGTGATAATGTGAAAATGATTTGATTATATACAACATGATCATTTGTTCTTCTACTTTTCCTTAGTGATAATGTGAAAATGATTTGATTATATACAACATGATCATTTGTTCTTCTACTTAAATGTGAATGATATAAGTTCCAATCTAACATGTAGTTAGCAAATTCCTCACTTAAATAATTAGAAACTCTCAGAACATGAACATAAGTAATATGATCTAAAAAATGCTCCAAGAAATGTGTTCGTAGGAAATGATGATGTAGCATAGGATTGCAAACACAATATTCGTCATTCAAATAGGATACTACCAACTGAGCATCTAAATAAATGACTAAGGATTGAATGTGATTCACAATAGCTTCATGAATAAGTTCGATAACAACGCTATACTCAGCCACGTTATTGATGGAAGGACCAATAAACACACCTCCCAAACTAACCAATTGACATGTGGGTTAATAGATCACCCAAGCGGTGGAAGACAAGTTTCGAGTGTGATGGTTGGTGCCATAAAAAAACCCTACGAATGTTGAAGAATCCCTTGACATCGACCAACCAAGAAGAAGCACCATAAGAACCACTAACACAAAAATAAATCTATGCTACGACTTAATACATAAATGTACAAAATTTACAAGAATAACACCCAGGCATGAAGGCTTAAGGGAAGTACTTCTTAAGGTAGATCCCATTTTTGGGCTCTAGAAATGCATTTCCTTCAAAATATTCAAGATCGTAGGCTCCTTTCCACAGGGCACGTCTCACAATGAATGGGCCATGCCATGCCATATTAAAATTACCTTCCCCCAAGGTGGCTTTGTCCTATTCATAGACCAACACAAGGTCCCCATTAGATAAAACTTTTGGGTGTACAAATTTATTGTATTTATCCTTAAAATGCTTCTTATGTGCCTCATTTTCTATAGAAACATATTGATGTTTCTCATCAATATGTTATAGGTAAATAAGGTGCTCTTCTAGTTCATTCGTGTCAGGGAAGATCTCTATAGAAATATTAAGTGAAGGAATTTTTCATTCAATAGACAAAATTTCTTCTACACCATGAACGAGTTGAAAAGGAGAAAATCCCATTGCAGTTTTGACTGAAATTTGGTAGGCCCACAATGTCAGATATAACATCACATTCCAATTTTATTTTTTCACATTGACAGTTCTTCACAAAAAATGTTTTTAGGGATTTGTTGACAGCTTCAACCTGACCATTTTCCTAAGAATAGTAAGGAGACAAATGCTCCTTCCTAAAACTTGGTTTTGATGCTAATTTTGACATCATGTGGTTCTGAAAGTGAATTCCATGGTCAGTGACAGTCTCTTTTGGAATCCTAAGACTTACCTAGTAAAATATAATGTCTAAGACACCAAAAAACATGAAAGGATTCCAGCACTGGCCTCTCAACATAAAAATACTTTAGTTCAGGACCAACCAAGCCATGACTTAGATAATAGATGGCGTGCTCTTTGAGCTCACCATCCTCTTGAACTAACACCATGCCAATAGAGGATTTCGTTGTTGTGAGATACAACAGGAAATCTCTATTGTATTTGGGAGAAATAAGTAGTGGAGTAGATATTAGAGATTTCTTCAATGCATCAAATGAATGTTACATCGATTCATCCTAGAAAAAAGGGACTCCTGGACTCAAGAGGCACATAAATCCTTTCGTGATGTCATCGTAGTTTGGTATGAAATGCCAAAGTAAATTTCCCTTTCCATGTAGGCTATGAAGTTGATGCACAGTACATGGGGGAGGTGTTTTGAATCTCCCACAACAACCCATTTAAAATATCTCATTCAGGAGATATTTTAAGTGGGTTCCCCCTATACTAAAAAATATTTACAACGTATTATATTACTACATGCTTGGAAAGGTGTTTGCATAGGGAAATTTTTCATTTTGTTCTTACTGTCTGTAAATATTCTCTTTTTACTGCCATGTGCATTTTGAAGTGGAATTATCACTCTCCTTGCTACACTTATCACTTCTTTCTCAACCTTATGAGTATTATTTGTATTAATATCATCCCCCATTCTTACTCCGATGAACACATTCCAACGGCTCATGTTTACAACTTAACCTACTATTAATCAATATGTTGAGCTATCATTGTTCAAAAGATAAACACGTGGATGTTTAAACGTTATGCTTACACGATGAAAACCTTATAACTTGGCTCACATCAATTGGTCCATGTTGTGCAATACAAATCTTCATCCATATTATTTTTCTTTTTCGCGAGATAGCATTTTTCTGGATGAAGGGAATATTCTTCAATACCCTTCTCACTAGAGCTTTGAAACTTTCCCAATCTTTTGAACATTAATCAATAAGATTTGTCTCCATGCCCCTAAACTTTTTAAAACTTTGACTTTCGGCATGGGAATCAATATAATAAAAGGAATATTATTTGATTCTCTTTCTTTGGATTGTGAATAAAAGGGTCAACTATTTCCCTCTGATAGAATCAACTCTAAAATAATTATACATAATCCTTCACGCTCCTAATATTCCGGCATGGAAATCGACATAAGAAATGGAATATTCTTTGACACTCTTTCTTCGGAGTGTGAATAAAAAGGTCAACTATTTCACTCCGACATAATCAACTCCAATATACTCATACATATCCATTCGCACTCCCAATCATTCGTCTGAAAATTCAATGTTAAAATGGAATATTATTCGATACTTTGGCATTTGAGTGTGAATACAACGGTAAACTTTTTCACTCCAAAAGAAAATACTTCAAAGGCTTACATAACTGTCTTCACCCCTAACCTTTTTGGACACAAATCAAAGCTAGGAATGAAATATTATTTGATTCCTCTGTATCGGAGCACAAATTACTTTACCACCATTCCTCCTCCGACAACAATGGCTCTAAAAGACCACGGTTTCAAATTTTCACCCCTTTTCACTCTGGTACACGGATTTGGGAAATCTAGGCTTTCTAATCAAATTAACGACACACTGAGGATTTGTTTTTGAATTGATCATAGTACGCTTATTATTCAATTTGAGCATTAGGGTAATTAAATACTTATGTTATGACCCTGAAACCCTCATTGATATCCTATATATTTTTCATATGCTAAGTCGCTACTCCATTTGTGATTGACCAACTCTGTAACAACCTAGAAAAATTTATTTCTCTATGATCAAAGGTTTCCTGTTATTTTTAATTACGTTATTGAATTATTTTTTGTTATTCACAAAACTCATGATTTATCTATTAATTGCAAGATATAAAGAACAAGATATGGAAAGTCAAATGACCCGAAGATCTAGGAATTTGGTGGCTTCTACTTCAAATTTCGTGCCTTAATATTATTCCCTCCAAGTAGAGGTTTTAGTGATGGACATGACTTATCATACTAGAGAATATCATTCCCTGAGATATGACGAGATATACAAAATATTCAATACTGGAGACTTTCCTCCTGAAGATGAAGACCTTGAAGCATACCAAAACATCCAAAAGAATGTAATTCAACTGGTAGTTGCACGACCTGTATTATTCCCTTATAACGAAATATACCACTGGTGTTTTAAGCATTTTGACCCTAGCACAACCAAAATTATGAATAAATCTAGGTGACGGATAATATCTTTGTGTCCGGAAGACATCAATAAAAGATATCACCTTATTGGAATTATGTGCTCCCTCAATGAGCCATTCCTAAAGGGGTTTGTTGAAAATAAAAAATGTCTGACCAAGATAATTATGAATTGGTGGGTACACGAGATCAAATTTTCAAGAAAGGGCAAAAGATTATGCTAACATAAGAGTTCAAGGCACCATACAAAATGTTGACAACCATGATGAAAATATTATATGGAGAAGAAAAGTGCACACATTTTCAGACAGATTGGCTACCTATGGTCCATACCATTGTGAATACAAGAAAAATGTTCAACTGGGCAGAGATACTGACTTTCAACATATGTATCAATGCAAAAAATGTACCAGGTATGAAAAATATATGTTTCTACATGTCATCTTACTCAATTAACTTCATTTGTTCCTGAACTCCATTTCCCAACATTGGATGGAACTGGGCTCTAGATCATCCTCTTGTCCTTGTCTATCACTCTAAGTTGTGGGACATAAATTACAAGAGGCATTTCTATGAAATTTGCGATCATTTTCTCTCTTCTCTTTACACTATTAGTTTTGGGTTCCCAAGGTATATAATTTCAAGTGAATCTAGAGATGGAATTAAAAGGATAGTTTATTAGTATCTAGGAAAATATTGTACCTATGTCATAGTTTATGGCACTAAAATATACCCTCATATTTTTCCATACTTTGTCCCATATCACCTTTTAATGAGAGAAATATCATATTAGACCATAAGAACCAGGGTTACTTCTTTTCTCATGAGCAATGGTAAAAATAATTGGCCTCCTTTTCATGTTCACATAGGAAAATATAGTTTATTATATGGACAACATTATAGAAAATAAGTAGAGGCTCTACAATATTTATGCTTATTCTTGGGAAGTGAAAAATAACATGAACCACATGAGTTGGAAGTGAGTCATGTTAGATCTATGGGTCTTAATCATTCCAATATCCATGTGTTATATTTTTATGAGGATAGGTTCAAAGGAGTTTTGTTTTATGAAGAGATATCAAAAAACATTCTCGATGATGCTTCCAGGAAAGAACTCCAAGTTGAACAAGAAAAAATGAAGAAGTTTCATTAGGACCAATTTTTAGGATTTTTGCAAGAGGATCAAAATAAATTAATCACCAAATAGAAAGAGAATTTAAAGAAAGATGAGGAGTTGGAAAATAAGAGGTTTAAAGATGATAGAGAGTAACATAAAAGACAAGTTGAAGCAAAAGCTAAAAGGAAATATAAAGAAGTTGAGGCATTTAGAAAAGAAAATTAAAATGCAACAGTCAAAGCAGAGGACAAAAGACTCATTGAAGAAGTTGAGGTCGAGAAAAGAGAAAATGAAAGAGAAGAAGTTTAGGTAGAAGCTAAAAGAAAGGAAGATGAGAAATTGAAGAGGAATAAGAAAATGAATTAAGAGAAACCATATGAATCCCATGGACTCCTAATCTGGGCATAGCGATCATTTTTCCCCATGAATACACCCCCCTTAATGTCGTCCCAGGTAATACCACATTTTCCTCACATATTATGAGTTTTGAAGCTGTTGTCGTGGTTGTTGGAGATTATTACTATGATGACAGGATGAATAGAATTGAAAAAAGGTCGAAAAAAGGAAAAGGGTAGAGTCTGTTAAGTCCATCTCTTCTACAGGAAGAGTTGTTGAATGGAAAGTTGGGCTTCACCCAAAGGAAAATTCTATACAATAATCTTTTTCTCTCCATGCATTTGCAGGTTTAAATTCTTCATGGTTTCTTGAGGTTACCACTACTTTTGAATTCTTTGACACTAACACCAACCATTTACGTCGTTTGAAAAGGTTGAAACAATCTAGCACAATGGAAGACTTTATAGCTACTTTTGAGCAACTGGATTTCCGCACAAAGTGCATGTTTGATGGTTTTTTCTGAGAATTCTTTATGAGTGGCCTCAAGAATGAGATCCATGCCCATGTCCTCATGGATCACCCTCAAAGTTGTGTGGAAGATACTAAAAGAGATAAGGAATCACAACAAGTTGTTTCTTCTAAAACCAGAAAACCCTCATTCATTCCTCTCCCTAAACCAATCACTCCCACTCATCCTTCGACTCCACTAAAGATACAAAAATTAACTCAGGAAGAAATGGATGAATGCCAACTCAAGGTCCATTGTTATAATTGTGATGACAAATATTTTCCTGGGCACAAGTGTAAGGAACAAAATATTTTTATGTCCATCTCTGAGGATGTTTTTGAAGAATATGTCGAGGCTTCCCCTATGGCCAAGTCACCTGAACCCACTGACATGAATCCACCTTCTGAACCTATAGAAGTTGAGCCCATCATTTCCCTGAATGATCTCACTAGCTTATGTTCTCCCCAAACCCTCAAGCTAATTGTTTTCATTAATCATCAGAAGGTCATCATCCTTGTTGACAATGGAAGCACCCATAATTTTATTCATCGCCACATTTCCCAAGAAACTAATTTCTATATTCGAGCAATCAAAAACTTTCAAGTCATGATTACCAATGACGTGTCCATGAAATGTGGGGGGATTTTGAAAATGTGAGTCTCCAAATTGGTCAGTACCAAATGAAATATCATATGTTTGTTATCGACATGGGTGGTTGTGACATTGTTTTGGGTGTTTAATGGATAAGGACTCTAGGTATGATTCTCATGGATTTTAAGGAATTAATCATGAAATTTAGCCAGGAGGGCCAATAGTATAAGTTCCAAGGAATCACAACAGGATCCCTTGAGATCATCAATTCCCATCACATGGAAAATCTCCACAAAAAAGGTCATTCCAACATTATTGCACAACTCCATTCCATTCACACCACTGAGACACTCTTTGTGTTTCCTGACCTCCAATCCATACTCTCCAAACATCAAGTTGTTTTTAAAATCCCTAGGGACTTCCTCCTTCCCATGGTGTTCATGATCATTCTATTCCCCTCGTCCCCGACATTCGTCCTCCCAATGTTCTTCCCTATCATCATACCTTTTCCTAGAAAAATGAAATTGAGAAAAGTGTTCAAGAATTGCTCTCCAAAGGCGTTATCCGTCCTAGTACGAGCCCATATTTTTTTCCTATGGTCATGGTACTTACTAAATAAGGCTCTTAGCGCATGTGTCCCGACTTCCGAGCCCTCAATGTCAAACTCACCATCAAAGAAAAATTTCCCATTCCTATAATTGATGATCTCTTGGATGAACTAAGTGGTGCCTAGTTCTTTACTAAACTTGATATTCATTCTGCCTACCACCAGATGTGTATGAAAGAGGCATACATTACTAAGGCTACATTTCAAATTCATGAGGGCCACTATGACTTCTTGGTCATTCCCTTTGGCTTGTGTAATGCTCCCTCCACTTTCCAAAACATCAGGAATCATGTCTTTCATCCTTTTCTCCATTATTTTGTCTTAGTTTTCTTTGATGATATTCTCATCTATAGTAAAACCTAGAAAACCCATCTTTCTCATGTGGATCAATTCCTTCATCTACTCCTCAACACCAAATTTTCCTCAAACAATATAAATGTTCTTTTGGAGCCTCGAAAGTTGAGTACTTGGGTCATATTGTTGGAAAGGCCAGTGTCAGGGTGGATCCTAAGAAGATTGAATCTATGTAGGATTGGCATCGCCCCAAGAGTCTCAAAATATTGTGTGATTTTCTACATTTAACAAGATATTATCACAAGGTTTTTAAGAATTATGGAAAGATTGTGGCGCCTATCACTGCTCTCCTTAAAAATAACTCTTTCACTTGGACTCTTGCAGTTGATCAGGCCTTTCAAGACTTGAAGGAGGCTATTTGCACCAATCCTTTCCCGACTCTTCCTAATTTCACGAAGACCTTTGTCCTGGAATGTGATGCTTCTGGGAGAGGAATTGGAGCAGTCCTTATGCAAGATGGCCGACCTTTGGCCTTTACCAACAAACAACTGTCAGAGAAACATTTGGGCCAATCAATCTATGAAAAGTAAATTTTGTCCATTATGCATGAAGTGGATATATGGCGCCCTTATCTATTGGGGAAACACTTCTAAATTAATATCGATCATCAAAGAATTAAGTATTTTCTAGAGAAACATCCTTCATCCCTGGAGCAATGAAAATGGGTGACTAATCTATTTGGATATGATTATGAGATCATTTACAAGAAAGGAAAAGAAAATGCGGTTTCTGATTCTCTTTAAATAAAATATGAAGATGAAGGGTCCTTGTTTTCCCTCTCCTTCATTGTACCATACTGGCTCCAAGATGTTCGCCAAGAATGGTTGCAAGATCCCAAAATTTTGCGTCTGATCCAATAATTGCAAGCCAATTCTTCAATTTCCTCAGGGTACTCTTGCCACAATGATGAGTTTTTCTACAAATGCCATATTTATTTAATTAAACAGTCACAACTTAAATCCACAATGCTTTCTAAGCTTCATGCTACACCCATAGCTAGGAACTCAAGGTTTACCAAAACCTATGACTGGTTCAAATGTTCTTTTTTTTGGGATGGTATGAGATAGGATGTTCACATTTTTTTGGAAGAATGTGATGTTTGTCAATGCAAAAAGGGAGAAACAATCAAAGGCCCTGGAAAAATTCAACCTCTTCCGATTCCACTCTCTATTTCAAGGGATATCTCTATGGATTTAATTTTTGGCTTACCTAAATCGAGAAATATTTCATTCATCGTGGTGGTCATTGATCTTATTTCCAAGTATCCTCATTTTTGTTCTCTTCAACACCCATTTACTGCCTCCATTGTGGCTCAACATTTCATGGATCATGTCTTCAAGCTTCATGGAATGCCTCATTCTATTGTTTATGATCAAGGTCCCACTTTCACCAACAATTTTTGACAAGAATTGTTCAAGATACAGGGCA
This sequence comes from Picea sitchensis, assembly GCA_010110895.2. Taxonomy (NCBI): domain Eukaryota; kingdom Viridiplantae; phylum Streptophyta; class Pinopsida; order Pinales; family Pinaceae; genus Picea; species Picea sitchensis. Next base: position 6,757 of record SNQJ01S0030998.1, on the reverse strand, counting down.
CCCAATTGCATCTCAAAACCGCATATCATCCCTGGACTGATGGTCAAATTGAATTTGTCAACAAGTGCTTGGAAACATATTTGAGGTGTTTGCATCTGAAAGGAAAAATCAATGGGCTCAATGGTTACCACTAACTGAATGGTGGTACAACACTTCTTACCATACAGCTACTCGCATGATTCCTTTTCAAAAAGTATATGGCCAAAATCCACCATCAATTCTCTCATATATGCCTGGTGTCTCGAAGGTCTAGGAGGTTGAAAAAACTCTTATAGTTCGAGAGGCTATTCTCCATACCCTCAAAGAGAATTTGGTCATGGCTCATAATCGCATGAAGAAAAAACAGATCAAGGTGGCTATGAACATCAATTTGCTGAAGTAGACCAGGTGTTTCTTCGACTGCAACCCTATAAGAAGACTTCACTCAAGGTTGACCATTGTCAGAAAATCACACCCAAATTTTATGGTCCTTATACAGTTCCCAAGCATGTGGGACAGGTGGCCTATCAGTTAGATTTTCCCATTCATTCTGAGCTCCATCTTGTTTTTCATGTCTCCTTCTTAAAGAAGGTGATTGGAACTAAGTGCCAAACTCAAACCATCTTTCCCGAGTTGGATGAAGAAGGCTCCATATGGTTGCAGCCAAAAGAATCTTTTGACCAGCATGAGCATCATATTTGTTAGTGCACCTATAGAATGTTGACCTGGGAACGTGCTTTCATACTTTAGGGACCTAGTACTAACATCTACTCAAGTTTTCATGATTTTTTTTACATGTATGCTAGTTCCTCTTTTACAACCCACGTATGTATGCACTTTCCTCCACTACAACCCACGTACGTATGCACCTTCCTCCACTGCAGCCTACGTACACCTCATAAACTAAGGTTTTTCTGAAAGTCCAAGATTTTCACTATCAACCCTCATTTTCTACCTCAAACTTGTGTAACTTCAAATGTATCAACGAGTACCCAAAATAAACCTTTCACAAAATAATAGATATTCAATGTGATCAATAGGTTCTAATAAGATACACTTACCCTCTTATTTAAACTCTCCAAGTATCTTCCTCTAGGAGTTATCTTCTAACTGTTTTACGCAAATTCCTTCTTTTAGGCCTAACCCATTTTTAACTACTTTTTCCACTTACAACCACTTTATCCACAAATATTAATCTCACCACTTCTAGTTGCAACTAATTTATTTTTAATTATTTTATTTTTGCAACAACTTAACTCATGATTAACTCCTAGTTACAACCACTTTGACTAGTAAACTTCTTCTAGGATCTTCTAGAATAAATTGATTTCTTTGACCTTCTAGGGTCTTCTAGATAACTCATGAGGGTTCTCCAAATTCAATAAGCGATATCTCCTTAACCATGATCAACTATGTGATGTACCGCATATCACTAGAAATGGCACGAAATATACTATCCATCTAAAATAGTTTTACCTACAAATTTACTAATCTCCATTACATTATTCTTCAAACTAACTCGGGTTCCTTAAGTACACTGCTGAGGCTACTAGAATTTACCACCAAACTTGCTTCACGGGTTGACATCAATCTCTAAGGGTTGACATAAATCTACAATATCACTCTCCAAGGGTTGATATCAATGAAAGCCAACTATCCAAACCATCTTTCCATCAATCTAAACCAACTTTCTGACTGATTTGGTCATTAACTATGCCAAAACTTCAGGAGAAACTACAACTACGAATTTGGAACAAGAAATTAATTTTCTATGCTTTGTTTTTAGAATTTCATTGGCTAAAAGTTTTGTTGTTGCAAATTCATTCAAAAAATTCCTTATTGTGCCAAATAAATCTTTACAGATATCAATGGGAAAAATGGATCTCATTTTTATTTAGTTTATTAATTTTAATTTGAGTTGGGGAATTTGTTAGACAATTTTGCATTTTAAATTTTCTGTGTAATTTTTTTTGGTTTTTAATTATGTTTTTGCATCATTTTTGCAGGGAGAATGTTGGAAAGGTTGAAGCCATAGGTATTGGAGAAATAGAATTGCACTAACAAAGAGGAAAGAGGCGTTTCATTGGATGAAAATCGAAAATCTAAAACTATTTTTCAACAACTTTACTTTTGGGAATTTCTTTTTGTAATTATAAATAATTTTGGAGAACAAGGATACCAATATCGTTTCTAAAAATTAGAGATTCTTAGCACTTTTGTAAGGAGGATTGTTTTTTGTAGGAGGATAGGAATACTCAGATCTAAGTTTTGGGTGTTTTCCTTTCAAGATCCAATATTTGTTGGAGAAGTTCAACTTGCACTATTGAAACTCTTTTCTTTGCTAGCAGAACTCTAAGTATTGGGAAGATTGTTGAAGAGATTCATGGTAAAACAGAGAAAGTGATTCAGGTTATTTGTGTGTATTCAAATACTATTATTTGTCAATACAAATCTTACTCTCTTAATGACATATATGTGTCAATAATTCACTATTTTTGCACTTTTGTTGAATATGAGAATTCTTGTATATTGGATCAATTATCTAATCTTATTATTACATGGATTTTCTATCAATTTCTCAATTTTCTCTTACATTTAAAGAAAATTTTCAGTAGTTATTTACTCCGAATTTTTTCATTAAAAATTGATTTAAATTGTGTGAATTACTTCCATGATTCAATGATTCATATCTTAGCATTTTGATCTCCAAAACATAGCAGGAATTTCACTTATAATGTTAGTTGTTATAATTAATTCAACAACTCGATATTCATCATAAAAAACATGTTAGAGCCCCATTATATTTGAATCTTTACACTTGGTATTTGGGAGCTATGTCTTAGGTATCGAGTTAGAGTAGTTTTCTTTGTTTTTATGCATTAGTAAGTAGGCATGCATTTAGATTTAGATTCAATTCTCATTTATAGAAGTCTCCTTACAGATGACAAACCTCATTTGTGGCTTATATGAGCCCGTGTGTTAGCTTAAGGATTGCTTTCTTGCAATCTAGAAAAAAGAGAGTAAATCTGATATCTCTCTTCATGTTGATGGTAATTAGATATATCACAAGTCGAAAAGAAGGGTGAGGGGGTAATTGGACCCATTAGAACCAGTCCGAACCACTAGCCTAAACAAAAAAGAGTCTAATTTGGGGCTCTGACTAGGTGGTTTCCTCAATGTTGATGAAGGTCATTTTTGGCTATTAACATTTTTGGTGCTAGAAGGAGGGCCATTGATGTGTTGACCCATTTGGAGTTGTTTATTTTTAATTATTTCACTTCTATTCAATGGCTACTTTTAAAATTCCTATCTAGAGTTGTATCTCTGGTCGAGCATATTCAAGTACTCCAACGAAGGTTGTTAAATACTTGGCAAAAATAAAGTTTAATGGTGAGTCTAATTTTTCTGCATTTGATCACATTTTTCAATTTATTTTAAATTGCAATAAATATGATATTAATGAAAGTGTCATGTGCAGGATTTTTCCTCTTACTTTTCTAGGCCATACCAAAGACCAATGTCTTTCATTGCCAGTTTCCTCTGTAGATAGTTTGGATTAGTTCACTATAATGTTCCTTCATGCTTTTCGGGACTACAATTATGACAAGGTTTGTGATCAACTTGAAACACTTCATATATTTGAAGCTGAGTCTTTTAATGATTTTCTCATTCAATTTAAATTAATTTGTTTATAGTTTCAATATGAAGATTTTCCTCCTCAAATTCAATTATTGGGATGGTTTCAACACATTTTTTCTCTTTGTTGTATTTCTAATATTCATCATGAACAATAATACACTATTGATCGTAATGAATTTAATGTTGTTAATAAAAATATTGTTGACTCTATTCATGGAAAGAATGTTGAAATAGCTAATAAACAGACTCGGGAAAATATGAATATGATTGTTTCTGATCCCGATACCATTTTAAGTTTGGATAATTCTCTTAAAGAAGAAATCCAACAATCAACATTTTAATTAAAAATGACAACAATATTTTTTCTTCTGGTAGCATGCTTCTTATAAGAGATTCTTCTGATTTTTCGAATTATGTGCATGAATTGAAATTACATAATTTAGAGCAATTTAATCATAATTTTCAGGAATTTAATTCCATCCAAACATATGATGTTCCTGAAATTAATTCTAATAATATTAAATCTGAATTATGTATCATAGATATTAATGGAGTAATAGAAAGTGAAATTCAGGAATTAAATTGTCATTTTGTAGAATGGGAAGCTTTTCACTTCAACTGTTCCAATAGTCATTATGATTCATACCCTGATCTTTTTAATAATTTGAATGTGTTTGATAATAATTTAGCAACTCCTCTATATGCAAATATTTTTCCAGAAAACAAAGGAGTTATTGTAAATTTAACATATAATGAATTGCTTGTTAGCATGGGTCAGAATAATGAATTATCAATGAAATATTCATCCAACAGCTATGAGAAATCTTATGAATCAGTTGTTGATCATTCTTCTTGTTTAGATTTAATGTTTAAAAATAAAAAAATTGAAGTCATTAATAATGACGACTTGAGGATCAAGAATATTGAGACACTTCACCCTCTGGTGATGGTTATGTCAAGTTCTCACATTCCTAATTTTTCAAGTCAATCTATATTTGAAAATGAGAGAGATTTTGATTCAAAAATTTTCCAAAAAAACTCACATCTTCAAATTTATAACGATTTCAATGTTCAAGAGACCATTCAAGTTTATGACTCTTATGATGATCAAGTTCTTTTGAATTGTCATGATCATGATTGTTTTTCGCAAGTACATGATCTTTATGTTGTTAACTTCGATGATACTTGTGAAAATGAATCACTTGTGAATCAATCCTTTGAGTCTTATACCATTACTGTAAATAGCAATGTAGGTTTATTTTTAAAAACTAACAACTCTTTACAGGATTTAGAACTTATAAAAGAATCATTTGAATGTAGCATGTTATCCTTCTCTTTTTCCAAAGTTCACCAATCCATATCAGATGTCCATTTTCATTTTTATGATCCAATAAATATATGGTTGGAGAATTGGTTGAAGGAGAGTTCTCTTGTAAATAAAGTCTTATGTTTTTTTATTAGGAATTAATGTACATAATAGATTTAACTTTTCTTTTAGTAAATTAGTAATACTTTTTATTTTTATTATTATTACTAATGTTTGACATATACATATGTGCATGATTAAAAGTGCTTGATTGGCTTCATTGGAAGTACGATTTCACTTAATTTGTAATTCCCCTATTAGATTAGAGTAGGAGTAGGAATAGTTTAGTTAAATCACTTTTCTTTCTTTTTTTCTTTTATAATGCATGTGTCATGATCGAGATGGATCTAGGGAACATCACATAATTTTTAGAAGTATCCTAGGAGGCTCATAATGGCCTCAACAGATAGAGAAAGGGAAAAAATTCAAAGTTCCCAAAACTTAGTGAAAATGGCATGATCGTGAAGAGTGTGTCCCAACATTTCTAATGGTACAAATGGCTCGTCAAACGGAGTTACAGATTGAAAGTTATTCGCGGTCAAAGTTTGGTCAACCTAGCCCAGTCATCAGGGGATGAGTCAACATTCGTATTGTTGACGTCAGCATCCGTACAACACATGTGGAAGGAGTGGGAAGGATACATGTGGCATGATGAAATCATCATGACGTCAATATGGTGACGTGGTAGCACCAGAGGCTTCCACATGTCACCCAGTTTTGACATTTTTGGGTCGATCCATGGACCAATCGGATCATGCCACATGGAACTCTGTACAATCTGTATAGTGATGTGGAAAGGTGATGTGGAAGTCCATATAATGAGTGGAAATCCGTACAATGACATGGCAGGCTGACGTGGCAGTCTGTATAGATGACGTGGCATCCGTACAGACACATGGCTTCCTCCAGAAGCGCCACGTGGTGGTGTACAACTGGGCCAACAATGCAATGACGTCATGCCTATGTGGAAAGTGACTAGACAAGAATGGGCAAATAGTTGGGTGCCATGTGGCCCAATCAGAGGTACCACGTGGCACCCCCAAAATTCCCAATGAGAGCATATGTCCGGATCTAAAAAAAAAATAGGATAGAGCAGACCCCGCCAAATATGGTAGAGGTCCCACTATATATAGTGACCCTGCCAGAGTTAGAACTACCACCAACCAAAAAATCCAACGGTTATAACATAACTCAAAATGGGGAGGCCTGCGGGCTTGGCCCCGGGACCTCCCCCTACCTTTATGCCTTCACACATGCATGCCAACCAACTCGGCCAATAGCCCGGTTGGAACATTCGCCCAAGATGTTATTTAAAAACCACTTTTTCCAATCCACGGGGAGGAGCGCGCCAGTCTTCCCATGTCAGAACCGTGCATGTGTTCCAATGCATATGTCAGTGCATTAATTACATAGGGTTGCATGCAAATCGAGACAAAGGTCCAGAGGAGGCCTGAAGGTGCCTGTGTCTGATGGAGACGATTTGACAGTCATTTTTAGGTAATTCGGAGACATAAATCCAATGGCGAGGTTTGTTTTTGCAGCAGAGCTTCAAATCAACAAGCTAAGTTTTGGAGAAGCCAATGTAAGCATGCTTTTCATTATGTTGTTTTGTCATTAAATGTTGCAGCATAGTGTTATCACTGAAATTTCGTCCGCACAGGGCGACAAGAACTCAACATCATCAACACAGAAAAACAATCATCCATGGCACAAGGATTAACTCCACAGCATATCAAAAGGGCCAAAACTATACAAAGTTGGCTAAAAAGATTA